>CM059354.1:2660044-2940058 GCA_030324255.1 Phytophthora capsici
AACTTCGAAGAGGTCTTGGTGTGAAGGGTGACTGTCTTGGCGAGACGTGGGGTTGTGGGGTAGCGTGGAAGTCTTCACTCTACCGCCGGGTAAGTAGATCTAGATCTAGAGCGACTTGGTCAGAAGCTCGGAATCTAGCATGGCAGATCTGGATCCGGGCTGGTAGAGTTGCCCTAGTGGCGGGGTGTTCCTTGTCCTTTACGTTGCTTGCCGCCGTCCGTCAGCCCTGGGGTCTTGAGGAGTTGAGAGTCGATAGATCTTCGGGCCAAGCAATAAAGCCCCTTAGATCCAATATGCACTTACGGTAGATCACTAGTGTAGGCTAAGCTGGCCAATATATTATCCAGTCTTATACCTTACAGCTAAGATCAACTACACTTAGCTTCCTGGCTTCTTTGAGGGCCAATATTACGTTCCAGTTTCCTGGTGTAGCTAAGGCACTTGCGTAGATCAAGGCAAATTCGAGTCTGATTTTACAATTATACCAATCCCGTCCTAAGACCTATCAGCTGGATCCTTGCCCTATGCAACATCTGGATTCTGCAACTTTTACCGCGATAGATGTCACATGTTGTGTCCTCGCCTAGATCTGGGATCTTGGTAACTTGAATCCTAGCTGGGATCCTAGATCTTGGCCTTCAGCTGGATCCGGATCTCCATGAAGTCTTGGATCTTGATCTGGAGGATCTTGGATCTTGGGATCTGGGATCTTGGGATCTGGATCTGGAGGATCTTGGATCTTGGGATCTTGGATCTTGGGATCTCGGATCTGGATCTTGGATCATGGGGATCTGGGATCTCGGGATCTCGGATCTTGGGGGTCTGGATCTGGATCTTGGGGATCTTGGATCTCGGGATCTCGGATCTTGGGGATCTGGATCTGGATCCGGAGGATCTGGGATCTTGGGATCTCGGATCTTGGGGATCTGGATCTTGGATATTGGGGATATTGGATCTCTGGATCTCGGATCTTGGGGATCTGGATCTTGAATCTTGGGGATCTTGGATCTTGAGGATCTTGGATCTCGGGATCTCTCGGATCTTGGGAATCTGGATCTCGATCTGGAGGATCTTGGATCTTGGGATCTCGGATCTTGATCTGGAGGATCTTGGATCTTGGCATCTCGGATCTTGAGAGGGATCTGGATCTGGATCTTCAGGATCTCGGATCTCGGGATCTCGGATCTTGGATCTTGGGGATCTGGGATCTTGGGATCGCGGATCTTGGGATCGCGGATCCTGGAGAATCTTGGATCTTAGTCCCAGCCTGATCCGGATCTTCGGCCTCAACCCGATCTGGATCTTCGGGATCCATAATCACCGAGACAGATCCCGTCCCGTCCCATGTTACCCGCCTTCTTCAACGCCATGTTATCTTCCTATGGCGACCGGCTGGATCGGATTCCTGCGAGCAGCAACCGGCTCAGATCGAAGTTCATCTACGGCAACCGCGCCTTTCTTGGAAAGCACTTCACCACAACCGCCTCCTGCACGCAGTTGTTGCCGCCCAACGGCATCACTTCGTGCAAAGTGAACAAGCCTTCTTCGTCTACCTCTTCACCTCTGTGCCACTCGGTCCCATGCTTCCCAGTCACACTGGATCTTCGCGACAGGGCAGCCTTGCCGGAGTATCTGCCCGGATCTTCTGCGCGGTCCTCCGCAGGGCGATCTGAGCTCGGCTGGCGGGTCGGCCCACGACCTTCGGCGCCGCATCCGCGACCTAGAGGGCCAGCTTGCGCAGACCACCGCTAAGCATGCATGTCGCTGAAGGTGGACGCGACGTCAACCACCCGTGGGCAGAATGATCTGGCCAAGACGGTGCGGCGCCTGACTAAGGGATCTACGGGATCTGGAGCACGTCAGGTGGGCGAACTTCAGGCTGAGCGTAGTCGGCTTCAAGCCGAAGTCGCGTCTCTCTTACAAGATCCTGACACGACACAGGCACACACGGCTCCAAATCGCCGCTCTGCAAGACCGTGTGGAGCGCCGAGAGATGGAAATCGCCGATATGGCACGTGCGGAGGATGTCTTACGCCAAGGTCTCGGCGTTCTGGTCTCCGAGCGTGAGGATTTAGTCGCCCAGATCTCGGCCGCCAATGGGGAGATCGATCGGCTGCAGTACGAGATCGGCGTGGCCAGGATCGAGGCGGAGGAGCTGCGATACACCCTCCGTCTCTGCCGAAGGTATAGTTTGACGTACGCGCGACGTGCTGTGGATCTCCAGCACTCTGGATCTGCCGCCGCTGGATCACGAGCTGACACTAGCTTTTTGGATCAAGTCCGCGCGGAACGGGAGTCAGCTCGATCTGAGCGCGACGAGGCGCGCGCGGCACTGGACGAGTCTTCCCGTGAGCTGGCTACCGTCCGATCGGAGTTGGAAGCCGCTCGGGTGGAGCGCGATAAGACCATTCGGAATCTTGCCGTCGCCCACTCGGATCGCGACTCTGCTCTTCGCCAGCGGGACACCGCCATTGAGGATCTGGATCGCGTCGCTCAAGGCCTCACTGCGGCGGAAACCCAGAACTGCGATCTCCGTACGTATTGCTCCCCGTTATCAGGTTCCAGGACGGTTGATCTGACGTCTGTAGTTTTTCCCAGGGGCCAAGTTGGAGGGCTCCGAGAAGGCCGTCGCCAGTCTTCAGGACCGAGCTTCGGATTCAAGTCGTCGCCAGGATGACCTTGTTCGCGACCTGGCTTCCACCGTACCGCGCCCGCGACGAGGTGCGCGCGGAGCGTGACGACGCACTCGGCCGTCTTGCTATCATTTACTTCTGCTATGCGAGATTCGGTGACAGGATCCAAGCCTCCGCTTCCTAAATCAGCTTCGATCCCTGTGCCCAACCCGGCTTCGATCCCCAAGCCCACTCCCGGCCAACATAGGTGGGTCTGACTGCAGAATCCACCGTTGCGGCAGCGTCGGGGCCTAAGAGATCGGCGAGATCCGTCGCGGAACCCCGATCCGCCGTCGGATCCAGCCAGTAAGCAGCCCCGCCAAAATCCTCCCGTCGTGGTCCCTGCCAGGCCCGCTGGCGGTACACCTCCCCAAGTCCGGGATCTGATGCTTGGTGACACTCCTCCACCCAGTCCTAACTCCGACCATGGATCTCCGATTCGGCCAAGACGCCCACGGCGACAGGCAGGGCTTACGGACGGCGAAGAGGAATCCTCCGATGGATCTGGCTCCGCTTCCGCTAAATCAGATCCGCCTAGCGAGGACGAGGTGAGTGAGGATCCTGAGGACGCGGAGATCAACGACGATGCCCTAGAGCAGGACACCCTCCGGGCTTTGTCGCTATCGCGAGCGGCGGACAGACGTCTTCGCCATGCTTCGCCCACGCGGGTCTCTCCCACTTCTGCCGGATCTGGATCAACCGCTGGATCTGGCCCCGGTCGAATACCTCTTCCGCCGGTTAAGCCCGTGGTTCCCCAAGCTGCCAAGCCCAACTCTGGATCCTCGACGCAATCTGGTCGCTCCAACTCCTCCGGTGGAACCAAGGATCCCAAGTCCGGACCTGGGTCTGTGTCCAAGGCGGGACCTGAAGATCCCGTGTCGAAATCTGGATCGGCGAAAGTGTCTGGGTCCAGCCTCCAAGTCAGGATCCAAGGATTCCAAAACTGGATCGGCGAAGCCACCTGGAGCCTGTCCCCAAATCTGGATCTTCGGCCAAGGAGCTGGATCTTCGTCCAAGGCAGGGTCTGGAACTACCGAAATCGGCTGGATCCGCCTCCAATTCAGGACCCAAAGATCTCAAAACTGGATCCGGATCTTCGAAGCGTCCCAGTAGTTCTGAGTCTGGTTCCGGATCCAAGGCCAGATCTAAGGATCCCGAATCGGGATCTGGACCCTCAAAGAAGGTTGACAGCTCGAAATCGAAGGTCAAGGGGGTCTAAAGATCCCAAATCTGGCTCTGGATCTTCGAAGCCGTCCTGGATCCACCTCCAAGTCCCGGATCTGGATCGACGAAGTCGTCCGCCGAATCTGCTTCCAAGCCGGGATCCTCTGTGAAGGCTAAATCTGGATCCAAGACGGAATCCGGATCGTCGAAACACTGTCTGGATCTACCTCCAGGTCGGGATCTTCGGCCAAGAGCGGACCTTCGTCCCAAGATCCCAAACCCTGGATCTGGATCTGCAAAGTCGTCTGGATCCTCTTCTAAGTCGGGATCTGCGGTCGAAGCCTGGACCCTCTTCTGATTCTCAGCAAGATCTCCTTTCTTCGGCCAGCGCCTTTTTGCGCCTGATGACGGCTTTAAATACCGGGCCGTTTCCGCATCCGTACTCTTGGATCGGCAGAGGTGGAACCCTGGATCATCACGAAGATAGATAATGTAAGCATCGCCGGCCTGGTGATCGGGGATCTCTTCCCGATATTCCCGACTCAACCTGGATGGATGTTTCCCTGTTCCGGCAAGGCACCAGATCCTTCGGAATATTGCCGGGATCTCATGACCGCCGAGAACGTTAAAGCGTTGTTGGACACCCATCATTGGGAAGTCCTGCAGATCGGGGTTCCTCCACTCAGCTTCGATCCCCAGATCGGCGGGGGCCTTGGACACTTCCTGGATCTGTATCCTCGCGCACGAGAACAGATTTTTTCAGAGCATATTCGGGAGGCCACGCACAGCCTCCGCTCCAAGGGATTCTCAGGATCTGGAGCTCCTGGCTTATAGGAAGCAGCAGGCAAACCGGCGTGAGCCACGCTGGTAATAGCTGGAAGCAAAGTATTCATGCCAGCGCCCGATCACCCGAGATGTTGAACGGATGGTGCGATCTGGATGCCTGCTGGATATGCACTTCATGCTTCCCCAAGCGGAGCGATAAAGTCGCTTGGGGAAGTGAAGGAAGGGGCTCGCAGATCCAACAGGAGGTCCAGATCGCACCATCCGTTCAACATCTCGGGGATCAGCGCCATTCATACTTGCTTCCCAGCAATTACCAACGTTGAAGGCTACGCCGGTTGGCTTCGCTGCTTCCTATGGCTTCTAAGGAACTCCACGGATCCTGAGGGGCCCTCGATGAGGAAGCTGTAGGAGTGGCCTACCAATATGCCTGAAAGGTGTCTGTTCTCGTGCGCGAGATACAGATCCAGGAAGTGTCAAGGCCGCCACGTCAATCTGAGGATCGAAAGCTGAGTGGAGGAACCCCGATCTGCAGGACTTCCCAAGGATGGGTGTCCAACAACGCTTTAACGTTCTCGGCGGTCATGAGATCCCGGCAATATTCCGAAGGATCTGGCGCCTTGCCGGAACAGGGAAACATCCATCCAGGTTGAGTCGGGAATATCGGGAAGAGATCCCCGATCACCAGGCTTGCGATGCTTACATTATTCATCTTCGTGATGATCCAGGGTTCCACCTCTGCCGATCCAAGAGTACGGATGCGGAAACGGCCCGGAATAAAGCCGTCATCAGGCGCAAAAGGCGCGGCCGAAGAAAGGAGATCTTGCTGAGAATCAGAAGAGGGTCCAGGCTTGACCGCAGATCCTGACTTAGAAGAGGATCCAGACGACTTTGCAGATCCAGATCCAGGTTTGGGATCTTGGGACGAAGGTCCGCTCTTGGCCGAAGATCCCGACTTGGAGGTAGATCCAGACAGTTTCGACGATCCGGATTCCGTCTTGGATCCAGATTTAGCCTTGGCAGAGGATCCCGGCTTGGAAGCAGATCCGGCGGACGACTTCGTCGATCCAGATCCCGACTTGGAGGCGGATCCAGACGGCTTCGAAGATCCAGAGCCAGATTTGGGATCTTTAGACCCCCCCTTGACCTTCGATTTCGAGCTGTCAACCTTCTTTGAGGGTCCAGATCCCGATTCGGGATCCTTAGATCTGGCCTTGGATCCGGAACCAGACTGTGAACTACTGGGACGCTTCGAAGATCCGGATCCAGTTTTGAGATCTTTGGGTCCTGACTTGGAGGCGGATCCAGCCGATTTCGCAGTTCCAGACCCCGCCTTGGACGAAGATCCAGCCTTGGCCGGGGATCCAGATTTGGGGACAGGCCCAGGTGGCTTCGCCGATCCAGTTTTGGAATCCTTGGATCCCGACTTGGAGGCTGACCCAGACACTTTCGCCGATCCAGATTTCGACACGGGATCTTCAGGTCCCGCCTTGGACACAGACCCAGGTCCGGACTTGGGATCCTTGGTTCCACCGGAGGAGTTGGAGCGACCAGATTGCGTCGAGGATCCAGAGTTGGGCTTGGCAGCTTGGGGAACCACGGGCTTAACCGGCGGAAGAGGTAACGGACCGGGGCCAGATCCAGCGGTTGATCCAGATCCGGCAGAAGTGGGAGAGACCCGCGTGGGCGAAGCATGGCGAAGACGTCTGTCCGCCGCTCGCGATAGTGACAAAGCCCGGAGGGTGTCCTGTTCTAGGGCATCGTCGTTGATCTCCGCGTCCTCAGGATCCTCACTCGACTCGTCCTCGCTAGGCGGATCTGATTTAGCGGAAGCGGAGCTAGATCCATCGGAGGATTCCTCTTCGCTGTCCGTAAGCCCCGTTTGCCGCCGTGGGCGTCTTGGCCGAATCGGAGATCCATGGTCGGAGTTAGGACTGGGTGGAGGAGTGTCACCATGATCAGATCCCGGACTTGGGGGAGGTGTACTGCCAGCGGGCTTGGCAGGGACCACGACGGGAGGATTTTGGCGGGGCCGCTTACTGGCTGGATCCGACGGCGGATCGGGGTTCGGCGACGGATCCCGCGATCTCTTAGGCCCCGACGCTGCTGCAACGGTGGATTCTGCAGTCAGACCCACCATGTTGGCCGGAGTGGGCTTGGGGATCGAAGCCGGGTTGGGCACAGGGATCGAAGCTGGATTAGGAAGCGGAGGCTTGGATCCTGTCACCGAATCTCGCATAGCAGAAGCAACGATAGCAAGACGGCCGAGTGCGTCGTCACGCTCCGCGCGCACCTCGTCGCGGGCGCGTACGGTGGAAGCCAGGTCGCGAACAAGGTCATCCTGGCGACGACTTAAATCCGAAGCTCGGTCCTGAAGACTGGCGACGGCCTTCTCGGAGCCCTCCAACTTGGCCCCTGGGAAAACTACAGATGTCAGATCAACCGTCCTGGAACCTGATAACGGAGAGCAATACGTACGGAGATCGCGGTTCTGGGTTTCCGCCACAGTTAGGCCTTGAGCGACACGATCCAGATCCTCAATGGCGGTATCCCGCTGGCGAAGAGCAGAGTCGCGATCCGAGTGGGCGACGGCAAGATTCCGAATGGTCTTATCGCGCTCCACCCGAGCGGCTTCCAACTCCGATCGGACGGTAGCCAGCTCACGGGAAGACTCGTCCAGTGCCGCGCGCGCCTCGTCGCGCTCAGATCGAGCTGACTCCCGTTCCGCGCGGACTTGATCCAAAAGCTAGTGTCAGCCTGTGATCCAGCGGCGGCAGATCCAGAGTGCTGGAGATCCACAGCACGTCGCGCGTACGTCAAACTACCTTCGGTGAGACGGAGGGTGTATCGCAGCTCCTCCGCCTCGATCCTGGCCACGCCGATCTCGTACTGCAGCCGATCGATCTCCTCATTGGCGGCCGAGATCTGGGCGACTAAATCCTCACGCTCGGAGACCAGAACGCCGAGATCTTGGCGTAAGACATCCTCCGCACGTGCCATATCGGCGATTTCCATCTCTCGGCGCCCCACACGGTCTTGCAGAGCGGCGATTTGAGCCGTGTGTGCCTGTGTCGTGTCAGGATCTTGTAAGAGAGACGCGACTTCGGCTTGAAGCCGACTACGCTCAGCCTGAAGTTCGCCCACCTGACGTTCCAGATCCCGTAGATCCCTAGTCAGGCGCCGCACCGTCTTGGCCAGATCATTCTGCCCACGGGTGGCGACGTCGCGTCCACCTTCAGCGACATGCATGCTGGCGGTGGTCTGCGCAAGCTGGCCCTCTAGGTCGCGGATGCGGCGCCGAAGGTCGTGGGCCGACCCGCCAGCCGAGCTCGCATCGCCCTGCGGAGACCGCGGTGAAGATCCGGGCAGATACCCGGCAAGGCTGCCCTGTCGCGAAGATCCAGTGTGACTGGGAAGCATGGGACCGAGTGGCACAGAGGTGAAGAGGTAGACGAAGAAGGCTTGTCCACTTTGCACGAAGTGATGCCGTTGGGCGGCAACAACTGCGTGCAGGAGGCGGCTGTGGTGAAGTGCTTTCCAAGAAAGGCGCGGTTGCCGTAGATGGAATCCGATCTGAGCCGGTTGCCGTTCGAGGAATCCGATCTGAGTCGGCTGTCATAGGCGGATACCATATGGTTGAAGAAGGCGGGTAACATGGGACGGGACGGGATCTGTCTCGGTGATTATGGATCCCGAAGATCCGGATCGGGCTGAGGCTGAAGATCCGGATCAGGCTGGGACTAAGATCCAAGATCCTCCAGGATCCGCGATCCCAAGATCCGCGATCCCAAGATCCCAGATCCCCAAGATCCAAGATCCGAGATCCCGAGATCCGAGATCCCCAAGATCCAGATCCAGATCCCCAAGATCCGAGATCCCAAGATCCCAGATCCTCCAGATCCAGATCCAGATCCCCAAGATCCGAGATCCCAAGATCCCAGATCCTCCAGATCCAGATCCAGATTCCCAAGATCCGAGATCCCGAGATCCAAGATCCCCAAGATCCAGATCCAAGATCCCCAAGATCCAGATCCCCAAGATCCGAGATCCCGAGATCCGAGATCCCCAAGATCCAGATCCAGATCCCCAAGATCCGAGATCCCAAGATCCCAGATCCTCCAGATCCAGATCCAGATTCCCAAGATCCGAGATCCGGAGATCCAAGATCCCCAAGATCCAGATCCAGACCCCCAAGATCCGAGATCCCGAGATCCCAGATCCCCATGATCCAAGATCCAGATCCCCTAGATCCAAGATCCCAAGATCCCAGATCCTCCAGATCCAGATCCAAGATCCCCAAGATCCAAGATCCTCCAGATCAAGATCCAAGACTTCATGGAGATCCGGATCCAGCTGAAGGCCAAGATCTAGGATCCCGGCTAGGATTCAAGTTACCAAGATCCAAGATCTAGGCGAGGACACAACATGTGATGACTATCGGTGTAAAAGGTGCAGAATCCAGATGTTGCATAGGGCAAGGATCCAGCTGATAGGTCTTAGGATGGGATTGGTATAATTGTAAAATCAGACTCGAATTTGCCTTGATCTACGCAAGTGCCTTAGCTACACCAGGAAACGGGAACGTATATTGGCCCTCAAAGGTGTCAGGAAGCTAAGTGTAGTTGATCTAGCTGTAAGGTATAAGACTGGATAATATATTGGCCAGCTTAGCCTACACTAGTGATCTACCGTAAGTGCATATCGGATCTAAGGGACTTTATTGCTTGGCCCGAAGATCTATCGACTCTCAACTCTCAAGACCCCCGCTATTGGACGCGGCAAGCAACGGAAAGGACAAGGAACACCCCGCCACTAGGCAAACCTACCAGCCCGGATCCAGATCCGGCTGCTAGATCTGAGCTTGACCAAGTCGCTCTAGATCTAGATCTACTACCCGGCGGTAGAGTGAAGACTTCCACGCTACCCCACAACCCCACGTCTCGCCAAGACAGTCACCCTTCACACCAAGACCTCTTCGAAGTTACCTGGAAGAGCAGATCCCGCCCACCGACGGGTACACAAGGTGAACACACTCAGCACAAGATCACGGATCATCGGAGCACCCCCTCCGTTAGTCGGTGTCTGGGCGCAAGTGGTATCAGGATCTGGCCTTAATCACATTTTGGCTGATCCCGCTACACCACATCTGCTTTCTGGTATTTTTGACAATATTGACACCTTGTCGTTTTGGGATGGTGTTCAGTGATTGCCCGTGGTTATTGCTGACCTCGGCGTAAACATTTTCCCACACCAGCGCAGGAGCGAGAGATGGCTTCTCCAGCGCGAGTCGTTGCAGTCGCTCACGCATCTCGGCGCGCACATCCACAACCTTGGCGGGGAGAACTGGCTGACAGCTATGCTTGTTTAAGGCCTTGATTTTGTCACCTGTGTGGTGAAGTGCTTTCCAAGAAAGGCGCGGTTGCCGTAGATGGAATCCGATCTGAGCCGGTTGCCGTTCGAGGAATCCGATCTGAGTCGGCTGTCATAGGCGGATACCATATGGTTGAAGAAGGCGGGTAACATGGGACGGGACGGGATCTGTCTCGGTGATTATGGATCCCGAAGATCCGGATCGGGCTGAGGCTGAAGATCCGGATCAGGCTGGGACTAAGATCCAAGATCCTCCAGATCCAAGATCCGAGATCCCAGATCCTCCAGATCCAAGATCTCGAGATCCCAAGAACCCAGATCCAAGATCCCAAGGTCCAGATCCCAAGATCCAAGATCCCAAGATCCCAGATCCCAGATCCAAGATCCCAAGATCCCAGATCCCCAAGATCCAAGATCCTCCAGATCCAAGATCCGAGATCCCAGATCCCAGATCCTCCAGATCCGAGATCCCAAGATCCAAGATCTCGAGATCCCAAGAACCCAGATCCAGACCCTCCAGATCCAGATCGTCCAGATCACAAGATCCCAAGATCCCAAGATCCAGGATCCGCGATCCCAAGATCCAAGATCCCCAAGATCCAAGATCCTCCAGATCCCAAGATCCGAGATCCCAGATCCCAGATCCTCCGGATCCAGATCCCAAGATCCCAAGATCCGAGATCCCCAGATCCCAGATCCTCCAGATCCAGATCCGAGATCCCAAGATCCAGATCCAGATCCTCCAGATCCAGATCCAAGATCCCGAGATCCCAAGATCCAAGATCCCCAAGATCCAGATCCCCAAGATCCGAGATCCCGAGATCCAAGATCCCCAAGATCCAGATCCAGATCCCCAAGATCCGAGATCCCAAGATCCAAGATCCCGAGATCCCAAGATCCCAGATCCAGAGATCCGAGATCCGAGATCCCAGATCCAAGATCCAAGATCCCAAGATCCCAGATCCCCAAGATCCAAGATCCAAGATCCAGAGATCCAAGATCCGAGATCCCAGATCCGAGATCCCAGATCCTCCAGATCCCCAAGATCCGAGATCCGAGATCCCAAGATCCCAAGATCCCAGATCCCAGATCCTCCAGATCCAGATCCAAGATCCCGAGATCCCAGATCCCCAAGATCCAAGATCCAGATACCCAAGATCCAAGATCCCAAGATCCCAGATCCAAGATCCCCAAGATCCAAGATCCTCCAGATCAAGATCCAAGACTTCATGGAGATCCGGATCCAGCTGAAGGCCAAGATCTAGGATCCCGGCTAGGATTCAAGTTACCAAGATCCAAGATCTAGGCGAGGACACAACATGTGATGACTATCGGTGTAAAAGGTGCAGAATCCAGATGTTGCATAGGGCGAGGATCCAGATGATAGGTCTTAGGATGGGATTGGTATAATTGTAAAATCAGACTCGAATTTGCCTTGATCTACGCAAGTGCCTTAGCTACACCAGGAAACGGGAACGTATATTGGCCCTCAAAGGTGTCAGGAAGCTAAGTGTAGTTGATCTAGCTGTAAGGTATAAGACTGGATAATATATTGGCCAGCTTAGCCTACACTAGTGATCTACCGTAAGTGCATATCGGATCTAAGGGACTTTATTGCTTGGCCCGAAGATCTATCGACTCTCAACTCTCAAGACCCCCGCTATTGGACGCGGCAAGCAACGGAAAGGACAAGGAACACCCCGCCACTAGGCAAACCTACCAGCCCGGATCCAGATCCGGCTGCTAGATCTGAGCTTGACCAAGTCGCTCTAGATCTAGATCTACTACCCGGCGGTAGAGTGAAGACTTCCACGCTACCCCACAACCCCACGTCTCGCCAAGACAGTCACCCTTCACACCAAGACCTCTTCGAAGTTACCTGGAAGAGCAGATCCCGCCCACCGACGGGTACACAAGGTGAACACACTCAGCACAAGATCACGGATCATCGGAGCACCCCCTCCGTTAGTCGGTGTCTGGGCGCAAGTGGTATCAGGATCTGGCCTTAATCGCATTTTGGCCGATCCCGCTACACCACAATGGTGCGCGTGCCCGGATCTTCTGGTGACTTCGGATATAACCGTGAGTCCCAAGAAGATGTCAAAGTGAAGGAAGAACCCGGGGAACAAGCGTCTTCGAATGTTGGATCGTCGAAGACGCTGCTGAACACAGCAATATCCACAGATCAGCAGAGCCCTGGGAGGAACTCTGCTGAAAGACAGGAGGCGGACCCAGATCTAGATCTGGAAGAGAAGCCTCAAATTCCTCCGGCGGTCCCTTCGGGGACCAGTGCGGATCTCGATGAGAATCGAGATCCGCTGAGCGATAAGGCGAAGGCGAAGCCTAAGCCTCATTCGCTCACAAAGTCCGCCGCGGTCCCAAAATCCACGAAGAAGAAGAAGACCAAGACCACGCGGACAAAACTGAAAGCACCTGAGTCAGATGGGGATGATTTAGGTAAAGCTAGATCTACCCTGACTAGGAGCACCCTTGAGCTGGCGTACCACCAGAAGGTGCTCAGCGAGATCCTGACCCAAGATCCGGTACTGGCGATCCTCCAGGTTCGGCAGATCGGAGATCTGAAGGGGCTGGTAACCAGCCCCCCGGTCGTGACCGACCGCCTGGACGCCGTACAGGCTCTGCTGGATCTGCTTCACGAAGCTGGACTCGTCGCCGGAGCGTTCGATGCAGGCACTCTGTTCGATCTGGGCCTGAGCGCGATCCAGGCAGTGACTCAGGATCTCTTCAAGACCCTGAGGATCTTGGTTGGGGAGCGGGATCGACCGCGGGATCTTGACTATCTGACAGGATCCTCGCACTACGCGTCCGCTACCTCGGAACCCGATTCGGACAGCTCCCGCGGACCTCGACGGATGTCGTTGGGCCCCGGTGGGACTAGATACCTTAGATCCCAAGTGAAGATCCCGGATCTGGACCCGCAGCCTGAGCGCAGATCTAGATCTACGCCTAAGCGTCCTGTCGAACGAGATCCTGTGGCGAAGATGGCAACAGTCGGCCCCGCACCTATGGAGTCGACCAACAAACTCGAGACGTACTTCCAAGCGGCCATGAACAGATTCTTGAAGGAACAACAGGTGACCGCAGTGCCCCAAGCCGTCAGCGCGGCGGCATATCGGGGATCCCAAGATGTGGATTTGGAGTCCGTGGGAGAGCCGGATCGTCATTGGGAATATGACCCCGATGATCTGGAGATACCAAGCTCTGGCAGAGCAATAGTAGCTACCGCTGCCGCAGGCCAAGGAGGAGCATCGTTGATCCAGCGAGTACGGATCTCCGCAATCTCGGACCTGAAGGAGTTTTCAGGCAAAGATCTAGACGAGGATCGGGCGAGGTCCTGGATCAGCAAGGTGAAGTCAGCCTTCCAAAGGGACCAAGCAACGGACGAAGAGAAATGCCTCACTTTTGCGGATCTGCTTATCGGACCTGCCAAAAATTGGCACCGACAGCTAGCCCGATCCACGCGAAACAAGTGGGATGACCTGCTCAAGAGCTTCCAGACGCAGTACTGTGGCCTGGAAGTATCGGTTGCGTGGCAGTATTATCGCGCCCGTAAGAAGTCTGAAGAGTCGCCCTTGGAATATCTCTACCGGCTGAATGTGGCCGCCCTGCGAGCCAAGCTCAAGATCAAGGGTGGAGATGCTAAGACTCGCCGGGAACATGTTGACCACTTCATCGAGACGCTAGGAGACCCGGAGTTAGCTGACCGGCTGACGCTACTACGGCTCATGGACAGTGAAGATCTGGAAGAGGTCCTCCGCGCCCAAGAACGCGCGAAGAGTCGACAGTGGAGATCCGCATTCGGTTCGAAGTATCGCCAGAAGGCACCGGCGGCAGCCGCAGCCCTGGCCAAACGAGCGGTACGGGCGATCCAGATCCGAGATCACAGCTCGGAGTCTGAAGCGGGATCCGGATCGGACGGATCCGATTCGGAAGGGGATCTGCGTAAGATCTATCTCGCCTCGCCGGAGGAGACCTCCAAGGGGGGCGACCCGATCAAACTCCGACAGCAGGCCCCAGATCAGGCAAGATCCAATTCGGACTCGCAGGACAGAGATCGGAACCCGGATCGCAGACCCACAAACCTCTACGACGATCAAGATCGTAGTCGATGCTCGCACTGCGGATCCAGGAAACACACTGATCTTGGTTGCTGGAGGCGCCTGACATGCGAGAAGTGTGGAAAGTGAGGTCACCGGCTGATCGCTGCCTGTTCGTCTGTCGTGGGTGCGGAGATCTGCACGACGAGGGCGAGTGTCCGATGGAGGAGTTCTACAACCAGATCCGGAAGTGGTACGACCCCACCCGGCATGCTGGCATGCTCCCAGAGATCGCCGAGAAGATGTTAAACTAGGACGCTCGCCGGGTTGGAATCCGGTACGAGCCGAGCGTTCTAGGTATTGCATCTATGCATATGTGAACAACAAGTCGGTAGATCAAGATAACAGAAGATCGGATCTACGCGGTAATACATGTGAATTGCATACGTACACCGCTAAGATCTCGAGTCTTCCCAAGATCGACGAATACAGCAGATCCAGATCTGAAGTCGCGTTGGAACTCCGTCGCGGAGAATCCCGAGGCTACTGGAAGTATCACGCTCCAGGGAAATGGTTCCGTCAAGCCAAGATCTCAGGCAAGATCAATCATGAGAAGGCGATCTTGCTCTTAGACACCGGTGCCGAAGTGTCAATCTTGGACACTGCCTTTGCTCGTAAGGTAGGGTGCCAGATCGACACAAGTCAAAGGCAAGAGTGTGTTGGGATCGGAGACAATGTATATACGACGGAGGGAAGAGCGAAGATCAAGATCACGTTGGCAGGATACTTGGTATATTTCTTCGAGATCTGGATCGGGGATCTATCTGGACAGGAGGCGATCCTCGGCATGGACTTCATGATCCCGGCCGGCGTCCGGATGGATCTGGCAGGAGGGTCGATGTGCTTGCCGAACGAGGTCGGGATCCGGCTGCACGGCCGGAAGCGCCTGTATGGCGAGAGGGTCCGATCCGTCACCTTAGACGATGATCTGGAGGTGCCGATCGGTGAATCTGTTGAAGCCGAGCAGCGTTTGAAGATCTCCCACACTGAAAAGCTGTGGGTCACGCGGGGTGAGCGTTGGGTGCCAACGGTTGTCGATGGACCGGGCAGGATCCGGTATCTGAAGATCACCAACCTCAGCGACAAGATCTTGAGGCTAAATCGGAGGTTCCAGATCGGCATGGTGTTGGAAGACGACAAGGTGCCCCGGATCCCCGGATATGTATCGGTAGGATCCCGGAGATACATGGAGTGGCAAAATCTCGCCCTGGAAGCCACGGTGGAGATCCAGTCGTCCGGCCCCGAGATCCTTGATGGCCCGGCCGAGCCGGCGGTAGATCGTCCGGAGTATGTCACCCCACGTGCGATTTTGAAAAGAGACCAGAGTCGGCAGTGTGACGATCGACCGGGACCTGGCCAACCAGTGACTTTCGACGGGAGCACAGGCCGGAACTCCCGGCACAGCTCAGAGCTTGGAGCCTGCCCTTCAACTGCATCGGAATCCGATTCGGATCGCCCTGATCCGGATCCCCAAGACCGAGATGGGAGGCATGTATCCACCATATGTTTTTCAAGAACTGATATGGAAGATGGGCATGATGATGGGCACAATGATCGGCGGCACCAACACCACGAAGGCCGTGGAGACTCCTCATTCACCCAGTCGAGCGTTGCGCTTATAACGAATGCTGGGAACGCAATCGAGGAAGTCCCGAGCCTATCTACCGCGCAGCGGAGTGCGGCCGCTACGGATCAGGAGGTTCTGGCTTCGACTCAAGTGGCCCCAACCCCGGATCAGACAACCCGGAACGGTGCCGAGGCATACGAGGTCAACCAGTCCGAAGCCCAACTCAGCGAGACCCAAGGCAAGGAGGTTGACGCCAGTGCGAGTGTAGCCACAGACGATCCCGTCATCAATGATGTGTGGACGGCCACAGATGATCCCGTCATCAATAATGTGTGGACGGAAGCCAGAATTTCCAGTGCGACAGATGATGACGGCACAGGCGACACGGACGTAATCAGTGATGTGTGGCAAGGACTCAAGGTATCCAGTATAGCCAAGGGGGATGGGACATATGATCAGGATGCAAGGTGGGATGCGCACCACCCAGGCAGCCCGGATCCCGATCTAAGATCCCCGGATCCAGACTCTCAGGATCCAGATCTGGCGGATCCCGATCTGCCGGATCCCGATTTAAGATCCCCGGATCCAGACTCTCAGGATCCAGATCTGGCGGATCCCGATCTGCCGGATCCCGATCTAAGATCCCCGGATCCAGACTCTCAGGGTCCAGATCTGGCGGATCCCGATCTGCATCGCCTAGATCCCGATAGCGAAGATCCGGATCCGGACTCTCAGGATCCAGATCTGGCGGATCCCGATCTAAGATCCCCGGATCCAGACTCTCAGGATCCAGATCTGGCGGATCCCTATCTGCCGGATCCCGATCTAAGATCCCCGGATCCAGACTCTCAGGATCCAGATCTGGCGGATCCCGATCTGCATCGCCTAGATCCCGATGGCGAAGATCCGGATCCGGCTGATTCTCCGGATGGTGATGGGATGCATCACGACATGACCAAGGATCGCGTAAACGGAGATGGGCTAAGTGACATCCGTGGTACCTCAAGCGACTTGTTACGTCAACATGATATGAGTAAAGGCGTGCGAAATTCAAATTCAACCGACCTGAAGGAGGAGAAGCCAGATCATGTATGGGAACTCCGGGATGGCGCTGATCTAGACAGCCACAGGTATCACCACACGAATGGGGATCTCGCGGCCGAAGATCTCGACGGCAACCTTGCAGTGGTGCCTGAGATCCAGATCTCAACGACCGACGAGGTGAAAATTGAAGATATCCAAGTCGGAGATCCGGGATCCACTACCCCGGAAGAGATCGATAGACTCCGGCGGATCATCTGGAAGAGGCGGCATCTACTGATTGGTAAGGGTAACGCCCTACCGCCAGCAGCTCGAGGAGTCGTGTGTGATATCGATGTGGGAGATGCGAAGCCGATCGCACAGCGCGTACGGAAGGTGGCCCCCCAGTTCCGGGAGAAGGTGTCGGATCTGATCAAGGGACTGCTATCGGCCAAGATCATCAGACATTCAACCTCCCCATGGGCTTCTCCGATCGTAGTGATCATTAAGAAAAACGGAGTAGACATTCGACTCTGTATTGATTACCGCCTAGTGAACGGGCTCACTCGCCTCATGATCTATCCGATGCCGCTGATCAACGATCTCCTCGAAGATCTAGATCGGGTTCTCTGGTATTGTTCGTTGGATATGGCTAGCGGATTTTGGGTTGTCTCCATGACGGATCGAGCTCGTGCGATATCGGCATTTATCACCCCTTTCGGTCTGTCCGAGTGGAATCGTATGCCGTTTGGACTCAAGAACGCTCCCCAGATCTACCAACGCCTAATTGATAATGCATTGTATGGATTCCTGAAGATCTCGGGATCCAGCGGGCCCAAGGATCAGACGACCTCCGAAGATCCAGACGACGGGTCTGGAGGTCCTGCGGATCTATTCGAGACCGGGGACCCAGCGGATCCGGGCTCCCAATCGGTGTTGGGTCGCAGATCTTATATCGATGATATTCTGGTGACGGCCGGATCCTGGGATCAGTTATGTGACCGGGTTCAAGATCTATTGGACGTGTGCGACGAATGGAATTTGGCGATCAGTGTGGCAAAAAGCTTTTGGGGACTACGCAAGGTGGATTACTTAGGTCATCGGGTGTCTAATGACGGACTAGAGGCAAACCCCAAAGATCTGACTGCTCTGGCCGACCTGCCATTCCCGGGATCCCTAAGATCCATGCAGTCTTTCCTCGGAAGCTTGAATTATTATAGTCGATTTATCGAAGATTACGCGATCTACGCTGCTGTCTTATACGAACTACGGGAGGTCGAATTTGCCGAGTTGAAGAAATGCCCGGATCTCAGTCGTGTGCTGGACCGACTCGATTTGGGTACTCGGGATCCAAAGGAGATCCAGGCCCCAGATCCACCAGATCTAGCCGAGTTGAATACGCTGAAGCCAAGCGGGGACGGTCCCATAGACGAAAGGTGGATCCGGGCCCATCGAGCGTTCGCGCAGTTGAAGATGAAGATCAGCTCGACGCCGATCCTGCGCCACTTTGATCCCACCCGGTTGCCGGTTGTGATTGTCTACGCGAGCGAGTGGGCGATATCCGCCTCGTTGGTGCAAGACCACGATGGGATCTACCATCCAGTTGCTTTCGCCAGCAGGACGCTGAAGCCGAATGAGTTGAATTACAACGTGGTGGAAAAGGAAGTGTTGGCATTGCTCCGGATCTTGGATCTTTATTATAATCTGCTAGTTGGGCGCAAGATCCAGATCCTGACGAGACACTCCACCCTCGCGTGGCTATTCAAGTCACCCGGTCTTCAAGGCCGCCTTGGACAGTGGGCTGCTCTCCTCTCGCCTTGGGATCTGGAAATTGTCAAGTGTACTCGTGGAGAAGACGAGATCCTGGGGGCGTTGGCAGCCAGCATTACGCCAAGATCTCAAGTAGACGAAGCCCTGATAGCGATTGCGCCTCGAAAGGAGCCCCGACGTCGGATCCAGACGCCTGTACCCACAGTACGCGAGGATGAAGATCTATGGGTAGTGAGCTTTGATGGATCTGCACGAGTCAAGCGTGGTGGAGGCGCGTTCAGCGCGATTGTATGGAAGCTGCCAGGATGGAGAGTGATAAAAGCCAGATCCAGCTACGCGGAAGGCATGACTGTCAACGAAGCTGAGTATAATGGTTTGCTATTGGGGTTAGATCTGTTAGAGGGCTTAGATCCCGCCCGTGTCGTGATCTGTGGAGATTCGAATCTCGTGATCCGGCAGGTCAGAGGAGAAATCGACTGCAAAGCGCCGGGATTGACCCTATTGAAACAGAGGACTTTGGATCGCCTGCGGATCTGGCCGGATCACGATCTGGTGCATGTGAAGCGTGACTGGAATGGAAGTGCGGACAGCCTGGCAAGTGCAGCACTTCAAAGACAAGGAGGCGTGGACGTGACAGTGGAATCGGATCTCCGGGATCTGGTTATTCTGAACCGCTTGGACGAGATCTTGGTGGCTGGATCCGAGGATACGAAGATCCGGGTCGCTGCAGTGGCGACCAGATCAGGTGCCAGACGCAGATCTGACCCGACCGTGATGCAGGAGGAAGTCGTCAGGGAGATGAGGGTCGATAGGATTCGCCGGGCTCAGAACGAGGAGGCGTGGATCGTTGGATTGAAGAAATATTTAGTCGGGCAAGTGGAAGATCTAGACCGAGAAGAGACCAGATCTTACGGTAAGATCGCGATGAATTACGAGACCAACGATCAAGATCTCCTCTTCTACTGGCCACCATCCAAGGGATCCGAGGCGGATCGCGATCAACTGATGAGGTTAGTGATCCCCGAAGCCCTGCAGCAGGATGTCCTGCACCACTATCACAAGAGTTTGGAAGGAGGACATCAGGGGATCGGGCGCACGTACGATCGGATCCGGAGACATTTCCACTGGAGAGGCATGTTCCGTAGTGTCCAGCGGTATGTTGGGGAATCCGTAGACTGCGAGACCGGTAAAGGGAGGCCCACGATCCGAGGGGAGTCGCCCGGAAACATCCAAGCCACATATCCGTTCCAGATCATTGCGATGGACCACATACCGTCACTGCCGAAGTCCTACAAAGGGAACACGGAGCTGCTGATCTGGGTGGATCTCTTCACCGGGTTCGTGATCGCGAAGGCGAGCGCGTCCAGAACCGCTCAGACGATTGCAGAATCCTACGAAGAGTGTGTGTTCCGGCGATTCGGGGCCAGCGAAGTAATCCGCCACGATCGCGAACCAGGATTCATGTCAGACTTCTTCCGAGCCTTCAATAGGATCGTCGGACAACGACAATCGGCGACGATGGCATACAGACCACAGGCTAACGGTACTGCTGAGCGGATGGTACAGACTTCCACCAGAGCATTGAAAATGTACGTGGAAGATCCGGATCAGCGAGATTGGGACGAGTATGCGGAGCGATTAACCTTCGCGATCAACACGGCCTACGATAGGATCCGGGATGATACCCCTTTTTTCTTGGTACATGGCTGGGATCCGAGATCTACGCTGGAGGCCACGATCCCGATCGGTAGCACCCGACGTCAAGATCGCGATCCTCGTCGATGGAGGAATCAGATCCAACGTTATTACCAGCAAGCCCGAGAGCAAGTGAACAATCGATTGCGAGAAGCGATCGCGGATCGTGCCGCGCGACATAACGAAGAGCTGCATCCACATCAGATCGAACCCGGATCCCAAGTGTGGCTATACCTGGATCGAGTGAAAGAAGGGTACGCCCGTAAGCTGGCCCATCTGTGGCATGGTCCTTTTCGAGTGGCCGAGAAGATCAGCGAATATGCAGTGAGATTGGAGACAAATGGGACGGGCTACCGGTTGTTTCCGGTGGTGCACGTCTCCAAGCTGAAGTTGGTGAAGCACTTCCCCGATCGACCCCAGATCCAACTGGCCGATGCAGATCAGGATCGCGTAGACTTCGAGGAAGAACTCCTCCCGGAGGATAGCTGGGTCCCCGATCTAGATCTGGATGAGTATGAAGTGGAGAGGATCTCAGACATGCGATCTGGCCGAAGTACACGATATGGGCGGATCTTCCGCGAGTTTCTCGTGCACTGGAAGGGGTACGAAGATCCTACCTGGGTGGACGAGTCGGACCTTAACTGCGGAGCAATACTACATGAGTTCTTGCGGAATCATGTGGATCGCAACCGATTCAACGTGATGCAGTCCCACGAGGAGTAGGGACGATGAGCCTGTTGTTGCGGACGAGCAATGTAACAGGAGGAGCAGATCTACGAGAAGTCGTGGATCGGAAGAAGAGGTTATATTCATTTGCATATCTACAAATATGACAAGGTGAAGTTCCGGGGTGGGCGATCATCCCGATCCTAACCGGACGATATGGGAAGTGCAGATCTCGACCCAAGAATCCCAGCTCTGGAGCATGCAGATCCCGATTGAGGATAATCAGATCTTCGGAGCCGAGATCCTGATCCGGAGGGTGGCGATTTGACAATTGACAAACACGGAGTGAAAACGACGAAGAAAATCATAAGGATGTCAAGTGGAAAGAATGAGGCTGGATTGGATTAGCTACGAGTAAATCAAAAATGAACGAGCAGGCTTGGATCTGGCGACTACGGACGCGACCATTGGAGATCCAGATCACAAAGTGACCGTCTGCTCCGACTTGGTCAATTTCCCGGAAGATCTCGCCTTCACGTGAAGGAACTTCTCGGACAAACGCGGGATCCGATGAGCGGGATGGTCGGAGATGGAATCGCGGAAATGATTGCGCCACGGATCGTCGGCGTTACATTCATCGAGGGCTTCCAGTAGATCCGTGGGATCCGGGCGATCCAAATTAGGATCTGCCTGCCGAGCTTTGCGAGCCTCGAAGCCAGGGTACCAAGCGACTTTATCGCTCCGCTTGGGGAAGTGAAGGAAGGGCAGATCCAGCAGGAGATCCAGATCGCACCATCCGTTCAACATCTCGGGGATCAGCGCCATTAATACTTGCTTCCAGCTATTACCAGCGTGGCTACGCCGGTTGGCTCGCTGCTTCCTATAAGCTAGGAGCTCCAGATCCTGAGAACCCTCGATGGGGAGGCTGTGGGTGGCCTCCCAATATGCCTGAAGGTGTCTGTTCTCGTGCGCGAGATACAGATCCAGGAAGTGTCCAAGGCCCCCGCCGATCTGGGGATCGAAGCTGAGTGGAGGAACCCCGATCTGCAGGACTTCCCAAGGATGGGTGTCCAACAACGCTTTAACGTTCTCGGCGGTCATGAGATCCCGGCAATATTCCGAAGGATCTGGCGCCTTGCCGGAACAGGGAAACATCCATCCAGGTTGAGTCGGGAATATCGGGAAGAGATCCCCGATCACCAGGCTTGCGATGCTTACATTATTCATCTTCGTGACGATCCAGGGTTCCACCTCTGCCGATCCAAGAGTACGGATGCGGAAACGGCCCGGAATAAAGCCGTCATCAGGCGCAAAAGGCGCGGCCGGGGAAAGGAGATCTTGCTGAGAATCAGAAGAGGGTCCAGGCTTGACCGCAGATCCTGACTTAGAAGAGGATCCAGACGACTTTGCAGATCCAGATCCAGGTTTGGGATCTTTGGACGAAGGTCCGCTCTTGGCCGAAGATCCCGACTTGGAGGTAGATCCAGACAGTTTCGACGATCCGGATTCCGTCTTGGATCCAGATTTAGCCTTGGCAGAGGATCCCGGCTTGGAAGCAGATCCGGCGGACGACTTCGTCGATCCAGATCCCGACTTGGAGGCGGATCCAGACGGCTTCGAAGATCCAGAGCCAGATTTGGGATCTTTAGACCCCCCCTTGACCTTCGATTTCGAGCTGTCAACCTTCTTTGAGGGTCCAGATCCTGATTCGGGATCCTTAGATCTGGCCTTGGATCCGGAACCAGACTGTGAACCACTGGGACGCTTCGAAGATCCGGATCCAGTTTTGAGATCTTTGGGTCCTGACTTGGAGGCGGATCCAGCCGATTTCGCAGATCCAGACCCCGCCTTGGACGAAGATCCAGCCTTGGCCGGGGATCCAGATTTGGGGACAGGCCCAGGTGGCTTCGCCGATCCAGTTTTGGAATCCTTGGATCCCGACTTGGAGGCGGACCCAGACACTTTCGCCGATCCAGATTTCGACACGGGATCTTCAGGTCCCGCCTTGGACACAGACCCAGGTCCGGACTTGGGATCCTTGGTTCCACCGGAGGAGTTGGAGCGACCAGATTGCGTCGAGGATCCAGAGTTGGGCTTGGCAGCTTGGGGAACCACGGGCTTAACCGGCGGAAGAGGTAACGGACCGGGGCCAGATCCAGCGGTTGATCCAGATCCGGCAGAAGTGGGAGAGACCCGCGTGGGCGAAGCATGGCGAAGACGTCTGTCCGCCGCTCGCGATAGTGACAAAGCCCGGAGGGTGTCCTGTTCTAGGGCATCGTCGTTGATCTCCGCGTCCTCAGGATCCTCACTCGACTCGTCCTCGCTAGGCGGATCTGATTTAGCGGAAGCGGAGCTAGATCCATCGGAGGATTCCTCTTCGCTGTCCGTAAGCCCCGTTTGCCGCCGTGGGCGTCTTGGCCGAATCGGAGATCCATGGTCGGAGTTAGGACTGGGTGGAGGAGTGTCACCATGATCAGATCCCGGACTTGGGGGAGGTGTACTGCCAGCGGGCTTGGCAGGGACCACGACGGGAGGATTTTGGCGGGGCCGCTTACTGGCTGGATCCGACGGCGGATCGGGGTTCGGCGACGGATCCCGCGATCTCTTAGGCCCCGACGCTGCTGCAACGGTGGATTCTGCAGTCAGACCCACCATGTTGGCCGGAGTGGGCTTGGGGATCGAAGCCGGGTTGGGCACAGGGATCGAAGCTGGATTAGGAAGCGGAGGCTTGGATCCTGTCACCGAATCTCGCATAGCAGAAGCAACGATAGCAAGACGGCCGAGTGCGTCGTCACGCTCCGCGCGCACCTCGTCGCGGGCGCGTACGGTGGAAGCCAGGTCGCGAACAAGGTCATCCTGGCGACGACTTAAATCCGAAGCTCGGTCCTGAAGACTGGCGACGGCCTTCTCGGAGCCCTCCAACTTGGCCCCTGGGAAAACTACAGATGTCAGATCAACCGTCCTGGAACCTGATAACGGAGAGCAATACGTACGGAGATCGCGGTTCTGGGTTTCCGCCACAGTTAGGCCTTGAGCGACACGATCCAGATCCTCAATGGCGGTATCCCGCTGGCGAAGAGCAGAGTCGCGATCCGAGTGGGCGACGGCAAGATTCCGAATGGTCTTATCGCGCTCCACCCGAGCGGCTTCCAACTCCGATCGGACGGTAGCCAGCTCACGGGAAGACTCGTCCAGTGCCGCGCGCGCCTCGTCGCGATCAGATCGAGCTGACTCCCGTTCCGCGCGGACTTGATCCAAAAAGCTAGTGTCAGCCTGTGATCCAGCGGCGGCAGATCCAGAGTGCTGGAGATCCACAGCACGTCGCGCGTACGTCAAACTACCTTCGGTGAGACGGAGGGTGTATCGCAGCTCCTCCGCCTCGATCCTGGCCACGCCGATCTCGTACTGCAGCCGATCGATCTCCTCATTGGCGGCCGAGATCTGGGCGACTAAATCCTCACGCTCGGAGACCAGAACGCCGAGATCTTGGCGTAAGACATCCTCCGCACGTGCCATATCGGCGATTTCCATCTCTCGGCGCCCCACACGGTCTTGCAGAGCGGCGATTTGAGCCGTGTGTGCCTGTGTCGTGTCAGGATCGTGTAAGAGAGACGCGACTTCGGCTTGAAGCCGACTACGCTCAGCCTGAAGTTCGCCCACCTGACGTTCCAGATCCCGTAGATCCCTAGTCAGGCGCCGCACCGTCTTGGCCAGATCATTCTGCCCACGGGTGGCGACGTCGCGTCCACCTTCAGCGACATGCATGCTGGCGGTGGTCTGCGCAAGCTGGCCCTCTAGGTCGCGGATGCGGCGCCGAAGGTCGTGGGCCGACCCGCCAGCCGAGCTCGCATCGCCCTGCGGAGACCGCGGTGAAGATCCGGGCAGAGACCCGGCAAGGCTGCCCTGTCGCGAAGATCCAGTGTGACTGGGAAGCATGGGACCGAGTGGCACAGAGGTGAAGAGGTAGACGAAGAAGGCTTGTCCACTTTGCACGAAGTGATGCCGTTGGGCGGCAACAACTGCGTGCAGGAGGCGGCCGTGGTGAAGTGCTTTCCAAGAAAGGCGCGGTTGCCGTAGATGGAATCCGATCTGAGCCGGTTGCCGTTCGAGGAATCCGATCTGAGTCGGCTGTCATAGGCGGATACCATATGGTTGAAGAAGGCGGGTAACATGGGACGGGACGGGATCTGTCTCGGTGATTATGGATCCCGAAGATCCGGATCGGGCTGAGGCTGAAGATCCGGATCAGGCTGGGACTAAGATCCAAGATCCTCCAGATCCAAGATCCGAGATCCCAGATCCCAGATCCTCCAGATCCGAGATCCCAAGATCCAAGATCTCGAGATCCCAAGAACCCAGATCCAAGATCCCAAGGTCCAGATCCCAAGATCCAAGATCCCAAGATCCCAGATCCCAGATCCCAGATCCAAGATCACAAGATCCCAGATCCCCAAGATCCAAGATCCTCCAGATCCAAGATCCGAGATCCCAGATCCCAGATCCTCCAGATCCGAGATCCCAAGATCCAAGATCTCGAGATCCCAAGAACCCAGATCCAGATCCTCCAGATCCAAGATCCCAAGGTCCAGATCCCAAGATCCAAGATCCCAAGATCCCAGATCCCAGATCCCAGATCCAAGATCCAAGATCCCAAGATCCCAGATCCCCAAGATCCAAGATCCTCCAGATCCAAGATCCGAGATCCCAGATCCCAGATCCTCCAGATCCGAGATCCCAAGATCCAAGATCTCGAGATCCCAAGAACCCAGATCCAGACCCTCCAGATCCAGATCCAAGATCCCAAGATCCCAGATCCAAGATCCCAAGATCCCAGATCCAGATCCTCCAGATCCAGATCCAAGATCCCGAGATCCCAAGATCCCAGATCCCCAAGATCCAAGATCCAGATACCCAAGATCCGAGATCCCGAGATCCAAGATCCGATATCCCAAGATCCCAGGTCCCAGATCCTCCAGATCTAGATCCGAGATCCCAAGATCCAAGATCCCGAGATCCCAAGATCCCAGATCCAGAGATCCGAGATCCCAGATCCAAGATCCAAGATCCCAAGATCCCAGATCCCCAAGATCCAAGATCCAAGATCCAGAGATCCAAGATCCGAGATCCGAGATCCCAGATCCTCCAGATCCCCAAGATCCGAGATCCCAAGATCCCAAGATCCCAGATCCCAGATCCTCCAGATCCAGATCCAGATCCAAGATCCCGAGATCCCAGATCCCCAAGATCCAAGATCCAGATACCCAAGATCCGAGATCCCGAGATCCAAGATCCGAGACCCCAAGATCCCAGACCCCAGATCCTCCAGATCCAAGACTCCATGAAGATCCGGACCCAGCTGAAGGCCAAGATCTAGGATCCCGGCTGGGATTCAAGTTACCAAGATCCAAGATCTAGGCGAGGACACAACATGTGATGACTATCGGTGTAAAAGGTGCAGGATCCAGATGTTGCATAGGGCGAGGATCCAGATGATAGGTCTTAGGATGGGATTGGTATAATTGTAAATCAGACTCGAATTTGCCTTGATCTACGCAAGTGCCTTAGCTACACCAGGAAACGGGAACGAATATTGGCCCTCAAAGGTGTTAAGAAGCTAAGTGTAGTTGATCTAGCTGTAAGGTATAAGACTGGATAATATATTGGCCAGCTTAGCCTACACTAGTGATCTACCGTAAGTGCATATTGGATCTAAGGGACTTTATTGCTTGGCCCGAAGATCTATCGACTCTCAACTCTCAAGACCCCCGCTATCGGACGCGGCAAGCAACGGAAAGGACAAGGAACACCCCGCCACTAGGCAAACCTACCAGCCCGGACCCAGATCCGGCTGCTAGATCTGAGCTCGACCAAGTCGCTCTAGATCTAGATCTACTACCCGGCGGTAGAGTGAAGACTTCCACGCTACCCCACAACCCCACGTCTCGCCAAGACAGTCACCCTTCACGCCAAGACCTCTTCGAAGTTACCTGGAAGAGCAGATCCCGCCCACCGACGGGTACACAAGGTGAACACACTCAGCACAAGATCACGGATCATCGGAGCACCCCCTCCGTTAGTCGGTGTCTGGGCGCAAGTGGTATCAGGATCTGGCCTTAATCGCATTTTGGCCGATCCCGCTACGCCACACCTGTTGCAATTATCCTGGCTTCTCAACCAGACCGAAACAGCTTACAGCTGTAGTAGACAGTGTTTGTTTTCTTGACGGTATTCCGCACGACGTATTTGTGTCCTTTGTACTCCAGCATGTTGCAAAATGTGCAATGACTATCTATGATGCGATAATTTGTTGGGCAGGCAGGCTTCCTGTCCAACCAATGTTTTAACCTTTTTTTACGGTCATTGTGACCTTGTTTTAGTTCTGTGACAGTACGGTCATATTTTAAAACTGGCCAGGTTTTGGACGTAATTTGGACATATTATGGTAATTTATCGTTATACTGCAATTTAGTTTTGGACATTTGGACACTTTTGGACACTTTTTGGACAAAAAATCCAGCGTCGTAATGGGTCCTCCCCAGTTACATATGCATATAGGTAGACATATATATACAGGTCTACATACATAGTAGGTACAAAAGCACGTGGCTAGCGCGTGCTGTGTTGTCGCTCTCTGATTGGAGAAAAGGTGCAGCATTATGGCCAATCAGGAGTTGACCCCGCATTTGAGTGGCTCACATGAGTCCAGGGTCTCCACCCTGAACCTAAAATAAATCAGAGTCTATTTTACTAAGACTTAAGTTTATCTTGGTCTATCTACGAGCTTCCTCATGTAAGCTAGTGACGGTAAAGACATAGCCCGTTACACGTGGTAGCACTTCGTAGTCCTTCCAACAACCTGACCAAGACTCAAGCCAAGATGCAGCACGTCATGACGCCCGGTAACGCGGGAACGGCCATGGAGCACGACAACTTCCCCCACCTCACTCGTGTCGAGTGGGAAGCTCTCCACCGCCTCGCGGCGGTGTCCGGGCAAGTCGTCGTAGCGTCGCTGCTTAGCGCGGCGTCTCCAGACCAGCAACGCCTGGCTGCTCAAGAGTTCATGGAACGAGAGCTTGCTGAAGCCAAACAGCGAGGACAGACTCCCTCACGCTCCAAGAACGATGCCGTCAAGATGGAAACCTCGACGTACTCCGGTACAGGCCCTGACCGCCTACCGTTGAATCGATGGTTTCGGGAAATCGACATCGCCATCGCCTCGAGGCTGATCGAGGCGCCGTCGGCGAAGGTGAACTTCCTTCTCTCCCGGCTGTCCGGGAAAGCCAAAGAGTGGGCCCTCGGTAAGCTCGTCGTCGATGCACAAGCGTTCCACTCCCTGGACACGCTCCAGAGAGATCTACACCTGGCTTTCGAGGCGCCCCAAGATGAGACGATGAGTCGCGTATTCGTGCTCAATTCTTCACGCTCAAGCAAGGCAAGATGTCAATGCGAGACTATGTTCAGTAGACCCGACACCTTGTTTCGTGTATCATCACAAATCCGATCGACATGACATCACAAGTCCATGTCTTCGTCTTCGGCATGCGAGAGGGCATGACGCGCACAGCCTCGCTCGCGCTGAGCCTGACACTCTGGAGAAGGCGTTCGCTCTGCGCTTCGCGAGGATTATGTGGTATCATCGTCGTACGCTCACGCGATGCCGGCGCCCGACTCGGCGAACGTACCCGAGCCGATGGAGATAGACGCCATTGAAGCATCGGCTACCCGGCGCTGGTCCAACCCGACTACCTCTAGCGGAGCCAGAGCATCACTCCCACTGACGTGTTTTCGTTGCCGGAAGCTGGGTCATCGCGCGGCCGTTTGCCGCGCGCCTGTTCCTGTCGCCGCGAATGCTGTGGCTGCGAGTGTCGACAACCCGAGTCAGGTCGCCCAATCAAAAAACGACCTGGGCCAGTAGGTGCGGGTCGCCCTACTGGCTGGAATGGGAGTCCGGGTCCACCGGTGGTGACCCCACCTCTCAGCCCTTGTGTGCAATACGCTCACTTTAATGCCACCATCGCTAGCGACGACTCAACGCTGATCATCTTGAATCTCCATGTCGCCGGCGCCCGTTGCGAGCGCTCCTCGATTCGGTAGCGACGAATAACTTCTTCCGCGAGTCGTGCTTGTCGGTGCTACCCTCGGCGATCTCAGTCATCAAAAGTCCTGATGTGGTTGTCCTAAAACTGGCGGATGGAAAATCACACCGCGTTTCGCGGCGCGAGGTCCACCTCACGTACAGATTCGACGGCTTCTCCAGTCGGGATGACTTCCTGGTGATCTCGATGAATTATGCCTTCGATTGTATCCTCGGGATGCCGTGGCTCGCACGTTACCAACATGAGATCGACTGGCTGGCTCGTTCAGTTCGGCGCCGACACAACTTCGATGTCAGCGAAGTGTTCACGCACTTGCTGGTATCGCCACTAAATTGGCCACACGTTACCGATGTGGATCGATCATCCATGACGAGGACCGTACACCGAGTGAGCGATGGCCCTCTCTGTACGACGTGTGCTGTGCTACTGGATGCACCAGCTGAGTCCTCTTCGCGCGTGCGCGACGAAGCCGCAACCGTGGTCGAGCATGGGTTCTCGTCCATTAACGAAATGGCGGTCGAGCATGAGTTCCCATCGATCAATGAGACAGCAGTCAAGCATGGGTTCCTGCCCCAGCATGAGACAGCGGTCGAGCGTGTTCCCGTCGAGTTACGAGACGGCAGTCGAGCATGGGTTCCTGCCACAACACGAGACGACGGTCGAGCAGGGGCTCCCGTCCAACGTCGAGAAAGCGGTCGAGCCCGTGTCGCTCCTGACTCCCGATGTCAAATGCGATGGCGCGGCGTATCCGCGCCGACTCAGCCTCCAGCGACAGCTCCATCCTCTCCGCACACACGCGCGGTGAACACAAAAAGAAGAAACGCCGCTGTCGTTTGAGAAGCAAAACGTCCGACGTCAGACGCTCCGCCCACCACGGAGTCGCTTTGTGTGATGGAATACGTGGGTGGTGTCCCTCATCGACAGCGCACAGTTGAAGGGGCGTACCCGCCACGCGACGGTCCTTCGCTGGCACGTCTCCCAGGCCTGTCCTGGAAGCATTTCCTCCGCGATCTCAAAAATGGTAAAAATGGTGAGATTGAGCAAGTCTGTCTCATCACCACGCATGACAAGGATGTTCATACTGTCAGTAACCACGAAGGCCTCCCACGACCCAAACGCGCCGAACCGAAATCGGCGCGTGGGGAGCGATTTGCTGCACAGTCGTGGGAGGCGCCGAAAGCGTCTCCGAATCCAGTGTATCACCTCGCACGCGAATATGAGGATATTTCCTCTGACAAGACCACGGAGTGCGCCCCGAGATTGACCTTGCGCCAGGAACGAAGTACTGCGTGACGCGGCAGTGGCCACTGCCGCGAGATCAAGTCAAAGCCATCGACGAATTCTTTGAGAGTCGTCGCCAGGCCGGGCATGTTCGTGAGAGCGTCTCGCCACACTCGAGCCCCACTTTCTGTGTCAAGAAGGCGACTGGCGGATGGTGTAGTAACAAGCTGAACGATGCTACCATCCCAGCGCAAACCCCGATCCCACGCAAGGATATGATCCTTGACTCCATGTCAGGTAGCGTAGTCTACAGCGCTATCTACCTGGCGGACGGGTTCTACCAGATCTTGATGAGGTCAGAGGACGTTCCTCTCACGGCTGTGAGTACTCCCAGCGGGATGCTCTGGGAATGGCTCGTGATGCCTCAAGGTCTCAAGAACGCGCCCGCCACCTTCAATCGCGTGGTTTCACACGTGTTACGACCTCTGCGCGACTTCGCGCCGAGTTATTTCGACGATATCTTCGTTCACATCCGCGCCGAGGCCAACCTCAGCGCCGTGGAAGCCCACTTACGACACCTAAAACAAGTGTTCCATGTGATGCGAGAGTCGAAGCTGTACGCGAATTTGAAGAAATGCGTATTCTGCGCACCGTAGATACTGGTGCTTGGTTGCTTCGTGAGTAAGGATGGCGTCCGGCCTGACCTGGAGAAGGTTTCGTCTTTTTGCGCGTGGCCAGTTCCCTCGAACCCGACTGAGCTTCGTCAGTGGTTGGGCCTCGCAAATTACCTCCACAAGTACACCAAGAATTACGCAGGCTTGATTCAACCGCTCTCGAATTTGTTGGAGAAAGACGACACGTGGTCATTTCGCCCCGAGCACCAGGAGGCATTCGACCTGGTGAAGAAGAGCCTGGCAGCCGCACCAGTCTTAATGCTGCCCGACGTGCCGAAGCCCTTTCACGTCGTATGCGACGCCAGCGACTTCGCGATCGGGTGCGCGTTGATGCAGTTTGATGATGATGGTCGAGAGCGCATCGTCAGCTATCAATCTCGACAGATGAAACCCGCGGAGCGGAACTATCCCGTTCACGATAAAGAGCTGTTGGCCATGCGCTACGCCCTGATCAAGTTCCGGGTGTACTTGCTGGGAGATTAGACTTTCGCTGTTTATATAGATCACGCATCGCTGCGTACAGCGATGAAAAGCCCGCATCTGTCATAACGTATGGCCCGTTGGCTGTCGTTCTTCTCGGAGTACAATTTCGTGGTTCACTACAAGCCCGGTAAGAACAACATCCTTGCCGATGCACTGTCACGTCGCCCCGATTACGATCCCCGGGGCGGTCTGCCCTCTCATGATGTTGAAGATAATGATGAGCAATGCGCCGCGTGTGTCACGCTGCTAGGACTGAATCTGACCAGTGTCTCTCCAGTGTTTCCGCTCCGGGATGAGATTGTCGCTGCGTACGAACAAGATCCCATCTATTCGACCATCAAGAAGCATCTCCAATCTCCCAGTGATACGACACTGGGGACGTTGACACGATCTTCTCGCAACCAGATCCATCGTTATCGACTCGAGGGTGACCTGATAAAGTACAGCATCGATCAGTTCGATGCTCCGCATATCGTGATCCCCAACGACCCCGACCTGCGCTCGCCTATCATCCATGAGTTCCACGATGCCCCCATTGGTGGTCATCTCGGTCACGAGAAGACGTTTGCGGCCGTGTCCCGAGATTTTTACTGGCCCCCCTGTACAAGTGGGTGCGCAAATGGGTGCGTAGATGTGAGATTAGCCAACGCGTCAAGCCATCCCTATCTTCACAGGCACCTTTGGATCCGCTCCCGATCGCTACGGAGTCGTGGGCGTCTGTCTCGATGGACTTTGTCTTTGGTCTTCCACCCGATCCAGAAGGTCGGACGGGCGTGCTCGTCTTCGTTGATCGATTTAGCAAGATGGTCCATTTCGTACCCGTTTGCCCCGAGATCACCGCGGAGGAAACCACGGTGTACTTCTTTGACCACGTCTTCCGCCACCATGGACTTCCTGAATCCATCGTTTCCGACCGTGATCCAAGCTTCACGGCCGCACTCTGGACAAAGCTCTTCGAGTTCTTGGGCAAGAAATTGATGATGTCTACTGTCGCGCATCCGGAGACCGATGGCCATACCGAACGAGTCAACAGGGCCTTCGAAGATGTACTTCGAAGCTATGCCACGTCTTTCCGTAACTGGAGCTCGTTCCTCCCGATGGCTGAATTCGCGTTGAATAACGCCGAGCACGTGTCGACTGGATTGACCCCCTTCTTTGTTAACTCCGCGCGGCACCCGCGTGTCCCAGCACTTCTCGCCGTGGACCGCCCCACGGCGCTGCGTAGCTCCAATCTGGTGGGGGTCGAAGTCGAAGTCAAAAACCGTCTAGTGTTGCCACGCCTCCAGTCGCCCCGTCAGCGTTGAATACAACCATCACGTAGTCGACTCTCAACGCGATCACGCGCGCACAAGCGAAGAAACCGCTAACGGCGCCGCCTCACACGGCGCAAGATGCCTCGGCGTGGGCCTCGCGCACACTGATCGATCCAGCAACTAGTCCGCTGCCCGGCAGCAGCGACGTCGTGGCGAAGTACGCGACTAGTCCGCTGCCCGGCAGCAGCGACGTCGTGGCGAAGTACGCGCCGAAGGCATCGACGCGACCTATCGACGAATCCACGGTGTCCGAGTTCGTTCTCCAACGTCTAGCCCTGACGCGATTCGTCCGCGACGCCCTCCAATCAGCCGTCGATAAGCAGAAGGAGAATGCAGACAAGCGCGGCAGGAAGAACACTGCCTCGTACACGACAAAAGTGCAAGTGCTCCTGTCGACTGATGGGATCAGGAACTCTGCTGGTACCAACCTCGCCGCGAACAAACTCGTTCCGCGCTTTATTGGTCCGATCAAGATTAAGAAAGTGTTTGGTGACGCCTGCACGCTAGATATCCCTACGACACTGCGACTACACCCGACTTTCTATGTCGGACGCCTTAAGAAATACCATCCGGCTACGATTCCTGAGACGGCTCTGGCGGATGAGCCGGCGCCGCCGCATACTTCGACCGGCCCTCTCGCCGCGCGCGACGTGCCAACGCCCCGCTCGTCCCAGGCGCGTGTGGCTACGCACCAGTCTGCGCTTGGCAGTGGACAGCACGCTCCAGCATCCGTACGCGCTCAGCAGCTCCCGATTCGACTGCTGAAGGGCAGTCGCAGTCTGCGCAGCATCCGGCGACCGCTGCACGGCCATGTGGACCTCTCGCATCGCGTCCCAATAGTGGTTCTCCACCGCGTCGTCGTTCCGGCCAACCAAACGCGAGAACTATCGACGCGACGGCCCCCTCCGATTATCGACTCTGCTGGGGATATCCGCTAGATTGTCGGTTATGTCGTGGAGCACGAGGATCCTCCTCGCGCGCAGAGTCGCCACCACGCCAGCCGGGCGATCCCGGCTGCTCGCCGCTACAATGTTCGCTGGCTTGGGTTCCCCCTGCGGATGATACATGGGAGCCCCGCGCCAATCTCCTCCGCGATGTTCCCGACGCGGTTCGCGAGTATGAGTCGGCTCTTGTGGAGCCCGTAGATCGGCCCAAGTCGACCGCGTCCACGACCTCGTCCTCTACCTTGGAACGCGCACCGGTGAGGGAGACCGGCGACTTGAGCGGCATCGCGAACGCGACCGAGAACGACGCTGCGAACGCAATTGAGAACGGGAACGAGTACGGTGACGCGAATGTGGACGAAAACGAAGTCCACGATGCGCGCGATCTGCGCGATCTTCGCCAGCCCTGGCCGCCGTCAGCGGGGATCGGCTCCGCTGCGATCGTCGCCGGCTTGTCCCGGCGGCATTAGTCGATCGGGATGCCTCGGAGAGCGCGCGCTTGTAGCGCTGAATCCTGTCGTCCTCCGCAGACTCCAGAGGACGCTCGGCAACGTGCTGGTTCCAGTCTTCCTCCGTCGGGCGCGGCCCGATGCACGTATCACAACCCTCGGCGTCTTCCTCCGTCGGGCGCGGCCCGATGCACGTATCGCAACCCTCGGCGACGCTTACGTAGCACATGCGTTCCAAGTCGTGATACGTGAGTCCGCAGACCCTGTTACGGAGCTCGCTGAGCGAGTGCTCAGTGACGATGCATCCAGCCATGCGAGGAAGTCTTCATCACTCTGTTTCATGCGGTTCCAGATGAAGGCTCACCACGACTCCTGGAGAGCCCCATATTCGACGCCCTCGATGCCCTTCTGCCTCAGTCCTCGGAAGCGGCGGAAGATGCTCTTCATTGTATCCAGCGAGTCCGGGGCGACGGTCCCGGACAAGTCGTACAGGTCCCACGCCCGGAGCTCGCTGTCCATCACGCGGGGTAGGTGCAATATGTCTCACACCGCAGCCGACGACGTCGCCGTCGTCGAAGAGTCCGTGAGCGAAGATCCTGTTCCCGCCTGCGTGTTCATCGTCGCTGCCTGCTGTCGCGCTTCGTCGCCCGCGGTGCGTGTTGAGTTGTGGGTCCCCTGCGCTTCGCAGGGGCGCTCGGTGTTCTCTCCGTTGGCCATCTCGAAGATTGACGAAACAAGAATTCCTCCGTTTATGTTGCGTAAGCTCAACTTAGAGAGGGGGTGATGTAATGGGCCCTCCCAGTTACATATAGTTAGACGTATATTATATATATATAGGTCTACATACACAGTAGGTACAAAAGCACGTGGCTAGCGCGTGCTGTGTTGTCGCTCTCTGATTGGACAAATTTGCAGCATTATGGCCAATCAGGAGTCGATCTGCTTTTGAGTGGCTCACACGAATCCAGGGTCTCCACCCTGAACTTAAAATAAATCTGAGTCTATTTACTAAGAGTTACGTCTATCTTGGTCTATGTACGAGCTTCCTCATCGATACGTGTAAGCTAGTAACGGTAAAGCCATAGCCCGTTACAAGATAAGTCGGGGTTTTGAGGCTAGATTTGGCAAGTGCATACAAACCCCAACCGAAGTCCAGGTAACAGTACAGTACATGTACACACAGCAAATCATATGATTCAGGTCCATATGCGGCGTATACAGTTAACATTATTCAGGTCACCTACATATCTGTGCTGTATTGCGAAGGAGGCTATTCCGTTGCAGCTCACTCGGGATCTATACATTTTGGTCCAATCTTGCTTCAAGTGACTCCATTTTTACGATTTGATGACTCCTCCCTTGAACGTCACTCCATTCCACCACGAAGTTGTCAGCTATGTTGACACCTTCGTTATATTATTTCACCACATTTGGTTTTATTTCACTGGCTTTCTGATCACAACGACACCCTTTAAACGTTAAACCTCTGTCTTACACTCTCATATGCTCGTTCAAGATGTTTTACAATTTTCATGCTTTCATACTCTTCGAGATCCTCGGAATTGGCAGCAATTAGAGCATTTCTTGCCCCGAGTACTGCTCTCTCACGCTTTCTTCTTGTCGTATCTGCGTCGCTATAATCGTTTTGTGATCCGTTTGATAGTTTTCTTGCATTTTTTTACTATCTCACCTTAAGTTTTTTTACAGATCCCTTTCATAGTCGTTCGTCCTTGAGTCCCTCTTGTAGTTCGGTAATCACCCGTTTCTTATTACCACTTCGGATTGGGTATACTACTCGGTGCTGGTGTCGTTTTCGTGTCTCTTTTACCGTTCATTTATGTGTCATACCACTGCTTGCTGTACACTTTCCACCGGCGGTAATTTCACACCCCAACCACTGAAAATGTACCACGAGCTCCTCCTACAAATACACCTTTGCCGGACCTAACAGGTGCTAGTCCAGAGCAAAACGTTTTTTTTTTTAATTGTTAAATGAAAATTCAAAATTGTGAAATTGATTTGCTTATCACAGACCAAAGCGGTGAAACCCCAGACCAAAGCGGTGTATACCTTTTCCAGTGCTGTTTAAACACCGATTGCATATCTTCCATGCGCTCAGCGGCTGCCACAGCATGTTGGCAGCGAAGAGCCATCTTGTTCACCAGGCGGAGATTCATGCAACCGATGTTGCGCCTAGCAGCGCGCTCCAAAATCTCCATGCGGCCCTCTGCAATCTGTCCTCGAGGGCGAGGTGCGACGAGATCCTCCCGCTACATAACGTTTCAAACCTGTTTGAGAGTATACAGCATGCCTATCAGATTGTCCGATATGGTGGACGTGCTGATACGCACACCGAAATCAAACCGCATCATGTCCTGCATTGCGCTCAGCGTATAGGAACAGTTGTCGTCGAGGTATTCCTCGAGGGCGGCAACAATCTCGGGTGTGCACTTAACACACGCAGTGCGGAGGCCTCCACGAGGTAAAGGTTCGACCACTATCTACGATTCAGCGGGCGAATGTAGCGGAGATGCCGTTGTGTGCCCAGTCCTCGCCAGCTCGATAGCAGTCAAGGACGCGGGCTCGAGTGGCAGGTGAGTGCGGAGGCGTAGGCATCACGGGGAGGGGGAATGAAAAGGGAGGGGACTTGGTTGGTCGGTGTGCTGCAGTCCGAGGGAGCCCTGATAAATCCGTTTTGGTCTCCGTGTTCACCGGTTTGGTCTGTGATTTTGTACGTAATTGATAAAGTAACAAAATTTAAGTTTTGTTTTTTTGCTACTTCACCGCTTTGCTCTGGACTAGCACCGGTTAGGTCCGGCAAAGGTGTAGATTCTATCAATCCTACTCGCTTCCTTTGTCGTTCAGTACGCGAAGTGGTTATGTGGTGCCACTTTGCAGCCTTAGTCCGCTCCACCAACCATAATCCTCGCATCTGTCCATCTTCTCTCGAAAATCATAGCTTCCAATTCTATACGTTCAGTTTTCGTTGATCCGACATGCCCTCTACGGTCCAGATGATACTCCATCTCACAGTTGAAATCCCCCCATGCGATTACTGATTTTACGTGAGCCCATGGCCATCCTCGTAAATGAGAAAAACATTGCTCCCTCTTCTCATGCTTGTTTGGGGCATAGATTCTCAAAAGTAATTGTCCATTGGCTTCAATTGCAATTACCCGTTGGGTTCATCTACTCTCTTGCCAGCCACTGCCGTGTAACGCAATATTTCGTGCCCGGCACGAGATCAATCTCGTGCTGTACGCCCTTGTCCTTCGGAAGCTCCGAAGGAATCTCGTCCGGGAGTACATCCTTGTACTCCCGCAGCACCTCGTAGTAGGGACTCGATCTAAATGAGTCCCAACTCCGCTCCTCGAAGCGCTGCTTCTTAGTCTTCGCACTGAGGGTGTCGTCGCCCTCAGTGATCCCATCGACGACGAGCTGCTTTACCCTCTCAATCTCTGACAGGATGCAAATTTGTTCGATGCGTCCATCGAACAACTCTCGCACGAAGCCCTTCCAGTCCACGACTGGAAGCGCGGTCAACGACGACGCACTCGTCGGCGGATTCTCCGACCGCATCCTTTGGTACTGCAATCCAGTACCAGTACGTGTCAAGACGTTCAGCGTCTCGACACTCGGTGTCTGCCGCGCAGAAACACCAGTCTCAGTCTCCTGCTGAGACTCGCGCAGCTTCAATGGCTTGCGCCGCGAAAGTCTTCCCTGGAGCCGCGCTCCAGGTGCTCCGCGTCCAAGGGGCTCTGCCTTGGACGGGTCGCCTTCGCAATTGTCAGCGGGCTCGCTCCGCTGACTCGCACTATCAAGCACCGCTTGAGTGCCGCTCACCGCGTGCAGTCCTCCTGCACGTGAGCACGCAGGTTGTTCTGGTGCAGGACGATTGAAACCGCCAGCACCTCCTGCCGCGTGGTCGGCTCCTGCCGCCACGCCTCCATCAACTCCGCGAGCTGATGGAGCCTCCACATCGTCGACTATCGCAGTCGGCGTGTCTTCGCTAGCCGTGTGGGCTAGCGGGCCTTTGTTTGTATCATCGGCTCCCAGAGCAGATGTACGATCGCTAGTTCCTTGAACTAGCCGCGCGTCTGTCACGTCAGCCATCGCAGCTGACGTCTGTCCGTCGGTTCCTTGAACCGGAATTCTATACGCTTCGTCAGCCATCAAGGCTGACGCGCAATCGTCAACACGACCCTTGGGGGCTTGAAGTACCTCCAAGGATACCGATAATACCGGTAATACCGGTATATTACCATCACTCAGGTGATTCACATTCACCTGATTTCTGAGGCGACCCTTCGGCTCAGACTCAGACTCAGATATCTGAGCCGACACACACTTTCTCTCAACGACTATCTGAGTCGTCGAGCATCGCCGGCGGCGATCAGAGGCAGCAGCGTCCGCCGCTGCCTCAACCGGGGAGTCACATGCATCAGCCGATGCATACGTAGCACTGACAGGGTCATCGCTCTCTGTCGCGCTCATACTGTTGAAGCGTACGACCGTACGCTTCTCCAAGTTGATCACCGGGTCATACCGTGCAAGCCACAGCATGCCTAACACCAAGTCGAACTTATCGTCTAGATCCAAGACGATAAGGTCTTCCACAAACGTCCTTCGTTTGTACGAGAAGCGCACACGGACCACGCGCTTCTCGGTCCTCACGGTGGCACCTGTTACCAAACCGCACCTCCAGCACGCCGCGAGGCGTGTCGCCCTCTTCGAAGTCCATACTTCGAAGACTTCCCTGTCGAACAAAGTTGTTCGACGCGCCCGAGTCCACAAGGGCACGAAGAGAGTTAACACTCTTTGAAATAACATTCAGGATGATAAGATTTGGCTTGTCATCTTGCAACTTGCAGCGAGAAACCTTCTCGCTGGGGCAGCAGTCCTCATCGCCGCGTGTCCAAGTTCGACACGCGAGACTGCATCACCAGTAGGGCGCCCCGCGCTTACTGGTCCTTGGCGTTTTTTGAACTCCCACCCGGATGCACACTCGCTGTGCATTCGCGTGCAAAATGACCGATGTTACCGCACTTGTAACATCGTACCTTGAAGCCCTTACGCTGCTGTTGACCAGCAGTCGTAGCACTCGAGAGGTCCACCGGATCCGGACCTCCCGCCTTCGGTACAGGACGCGCCGGCTTCGGCGCGTTTGCATGGAGTTTAGCTTGCCGCCGGCTAAACTCCTCTCGCATCGCAAGGCTTATGGCTTCTTCGAGAGTATTCGGATACTCTCGAAAGAGGTATGTCTTGACGGGACCGTCTCTCAGTCCCTTCAGGAACGTGACGGCCTTGGTCGCCTCGTCGACCTGGTTGGCCACTATGTTCGATACCAAGTATCGAGCACGCTGGGCATAGCAATGCACGTCATCCTTGCCCTGCTGCAGATCGAGGAACTCCGCCCTCTATCTGAACTCGTTCTTCGGGGGCTCAAACGCGAGCTTGAGCTCTTCCTTAAAACCTTCGTACGTGCTGAAGCACGTAGGATCCGAGAGTCGGCGCCCATAGGCCCAACTCCTCGCGCGTCCGCCCAAACATGACATGGCGAACGCGACCTTCGACATGGGATCGACGATACGTCGAGCCGCAACGGCTGTGTCGAGTTCGACAAGCCAACGAAGGAGGGTCTCGTCCTCCTTCCCCGCGTAGGTACTCACGTGGAGTTTCAACGACCCCACGCGTGGCGTCGGGGAAGCCACCGAGGCAGCAACATCTCGTTGCTCCTTAACAATGTACCCCAGAGCAACACCGTGTTGCTCAGTCGGCGATAGCGTGCGAAGCATCGCCGCTACCGCTGCCTCTCCAATGACTCGCGAGAGTCGTTGGAGCGCCTCCCACTCTGGGCCCGAGAGGTGGGGGCAGATCGTGCGCGTCGCGGACTGGTGTGGGGTCCACGTGGACCCCTCATCTATAAGCGTCCTCGCCATCCACTACCGGCCACTTGGCTAGGCCGCATCGTTCTTGTACACAAGATTACACGGGTTTACACCTGGTGTGTTCTACACATGGATACACTTTGTGTAAGGTACATATTTGATGCACGGACACTCGAAGGAGTGTGTGTGGATGAGAGCCACACGTTATGCATTTGAAGTAGGATTTTACTTGGTTTTATTATGTTAGATAGTTAAACACATACATTTACCCCCTAGGCGGCTAGCCGCAATAAAAGATAAATAAACAGTTTGGATTTAGAACACTAAGTGGAAAGTCCTTTTATTAAGGTCGTAGTTAGTAGGTGCCTTTGGTAATAAAGGTCTATTAACCCTTAATAAGGTGTGTGTTAATCCATAACTCGTTGAGTTAACCGTCTTCCTCTGACGCTAAGCAACGGCAGCCCCGCTGCAGTTCTCGTAGAATAACGCCTCTTGTAGTACCGCGCCAAGTGGCTGTATCAACCCAAAACCATGACGGCCCCGTTCCAAATATAGCACTCAATTCCGAATTCCATGTAGACATCCCACACCACAAGAGCCAGGGTCACGCCTCTCCATCCTTGCAAAACGCCTTCAACTGTCTCGTAGAAGACTCGAGGCAAGTAGATAGTGCTCGCTACCAACAGTGATAGCAACACGTACAATCCCACCGCGAAGTCACCCGTCCTCTCTCCAGCAGCGACGTCAGCCTCACCCGTCGCTCTTGCATATTTACCACCAGCCGTCCACAGCAATTGTACAGCATCCGGTATAAACAATCAGCACGAGTCCATCGGCCTCGCGGACACCAGTCTCCACTGTGTTCGCCACACCTGCTCCAACCATAGACGACTGCCGCCCAGTCACGACACTCTCTGCATCTTCCGTGTCCGTACGAAGGGTGTCCCTGTATCCCCTAGAATTGTAGGACGGCTCTCCGGCCTCCTTCTTCCTCAAAAACTTTTCTCCGTCCCCTGACGCCGACTGAGAGCGTTCCATAGCTCCTTCTTCGACGTCAGGCGTGTCCTTGGAACGTCCTACATCTTCAGTTGCAGTAAATCGATCCGTTGATTCTGCCATGCCATCATATCTCAGTGTAGACTATTCTGTACAGCTTCTCGTTTATCGACTTCAGGACCAACAGGTTCAATCGAATCATCGTCTATACCAGTTCCAGCCTTAGTATCCCCATTTTCAGTCCTTGTGCTCTCGGCAGAAACGCCTCGAGCACTTTCATCATTTGGAGTTATTTCCTCGAGAGCCCTCTTCGGTCCACAGGTCACTCCATCATTCTGTAGACCCTCATCTCTCGTTGTGTCGCCAACCAGGCAAGAGGAAAGAGCGACACGTCCTTCCCCTTCCTCCTGCCCCCTTCACTGTTGGGACTTGTTGGCGGTTGTCGGCGTTCCAACCGAGGGAACCGTTTCCCAACAGACCCTGGAGCTTCCCCAGTTCGTTGCATCTCGTCACTGTATGACCTTTCTCGAGACAGAAGAAGCAATCAGGTTCTCGGCGACTCCTGCCCGGTTGTCACCCTGCGGTTTTGGCCAATTACACTCCATAGAGAAATGTCCTTCACACTGACAGCGCTTGCAACGACCCTTTCCTCTTGGACAATTCTCACGGCTACAGCCCTTGCGTTCACACCGACCGCGCACTACCTCACCCTCCGTAGTTCGAGTATCAGGCCCGAGGCGAATGCGAAGTGTCCGAGGGTTGCACCCTGAGTACCGTCAGTGGGAGGGTCGCTAGGCACAGAGGACGTGGTAGCTGGAGCTACGGCACCGATATGAGCATAGTTCACTTTGCAGTTGTTTCAGCATGGTCTGGTTCATCATCTGCAGCTGTTGGAGCATTTGAGACTGGGCCGACGCCACAACGCCCATTCCAGCAGGAGACGTCCCCTCGCCAGCAAGTTCATCATCCTCCTCAACGGGTAGATGCAGGTTCTTGAATAGCAATAGGGAGCACGCCTCCTGAATCGTCGTCACCATCCTCGCGTTCAAGGCGGCTCTCAGTTGCTTGTTTCGGACGCCTCCCAAGAAGAACTCGAATCGCATACGAGGCTCGTGGTAGTTGAGAGCATCACACATCTTAGCAGTCCGGTCACCCCATTCCTCGGCAGACTCTCCACGGTTCCGCTTGGCCGTCTTGAGGCGTTCCCACAGCTGCCCGGGCGTTTACCAGATGAAGTGATTGTGGAACTTCGCCCGAAGCGTCTCAAAGTCCCTAATGACCGAGTTGTACCACCACGCTTGGCCCACCTTCCCCTTCAAGCACTGTTCAAACGCCGTAAATCTCATCTAATCATCCATGCCGTAAGTGCATCGTTTAAAAGAACTCCAGAAAGCAACGGCTCTCTCACTATTAGCCGTGTCGTAGTAGATTGGAACTATGACTTTCACAGCGTTTCACAGCTCGGTTGGGATACCTGTATGAAGAATATCCCGAAGCGCAAAACTTCTCTGGGCCGGAGTACCAGGAGAGTCTCCTCGAAGGGCATAATCGTTCCCGTCGAGCCCGTATCGTCCGCTACCACTCATCGGACCATGGGACGCTTCGACCGTAGCCGGCGTTCGCGAATCCATAGCGTGGGACCACGCAGGAACCGCCCAGGGGTCGTCGTGCCCCAGTGGGCAGTGGAGGTCATCGGCGGCTGAAACGGCGGATAGAACGCCTCCGGGTGGAGTGATCCAGTACTTCCGTAGTTCAGGCTCCCACTTTGCGTTTAAATCGACACGCCACCATACGATGGGATCGCCACCATAGGCATCCCTACCGGAGAAGACGCGGGTGTCCTTAGAGCTTCCTTTGATGTAACGGCGTTCCGATACTGGGTCGCAGCCTCGTTCCTGGTCTGACCACCATCTTCTTGACAAGCGTCCCTTGGTTGGGCCGAAAGTCCGTTCACGGGAGGACGAGGCGGCATCGCCGATGTTCGCCCCTCCGTTGACATGTGGTGTAGTGGACTGCGAAGCGACACCACGCGGGTTCACTCACACACAGAGGGGCCGGACTGCCAACTAACGGAGGGGTACTCCGATCGACCGTGGGGTCTGAAGATCTTCTCACCTTGTGTACCCGTTCACCTGGCGGCTCTTTCTGGGTGACCTGGAAGAGATCAAGTGTTTGTTCTTGATTGACCTGGAGTTTGACGGCACTCAGGGGTAGTCGGTTGACGATCTTGTTGATACTTCTTCACTTGATCGTCCGTAGGGTAGAGTAGATCGAAGCTTGAATATACTTGATCACTCTTGGTGTTGTCCATCAGGTTTGTGTTGTTCCAAAGGGGGGCCAATGTGTTTCCAATACCGATGCTTGGGCCGCCTACTGTTAGCGGTGGGGTTGAGGCGTGGAGAGAAAAGCGTAGACCTGGTCAAGCTTTCCAGGTGTCGGTGCGTGCCTTATCCTTGAGCGTCTTGAGGTTCCTTCGTCAAGGGATGGGGGGGGTATATAACCCAGCCTTGGAATTACGGAAGACCACTTGCGTGTACAAGGAAAATCTCTCTCTCTCTGTTAGCCATCTTAAATCTTTCCTATCCATTCCCTTTCCTCCCATCATCTGCCCATCCCCTTCGCAGCAGACTGGCTACCCTGAACTTCAGCCGGTGTACCCCGTTAATCGGTGCATGCGAATTTTGATCGACGCTGATCGCGGAAGTGTGCCGAAATGACTGCACCTTGTCGATCAGTACTCTTGATCGCGGAGGCGTACCGAGATGATTGCAACCTGTCGATCAGGATTCTTGATCGCTGGAGACGTACACGAATGATTGCACCATTTCGATCAGGATTCTTGATCGCCATCTGGATTTCAGTGTTTCGTGTCGATCATTCGATTAATACCCGAAAAAAAATTGGTACATAGTCAGAACCTGTCTCAAATTGATTGATCGGGCTCAGATCTGGTCGGATCACACCCATCATCTGGGTCCTTCCCCATCAATCGGTGGTAGCCGAGTTCCTGGTCGCGTTACGCTTCACTACAGTCGCCCCCTGCCCGTGCCAACGCTACATGGTGGTGGCGGCGCGGACACAAGAAATCACTTCTGCTTTTCCTTCGCTCGGCTCATTCTTCCATGACATGTGCTCCCCTCGGCATTCGACAGCATCCGACACTCCACCTTCCGGTAACACTCCTTTCATTGCTCGTCATGGCGGTCATCTTGCTAACGTTCTTGTGACGCAAATTCGGAGGGAACTGGTGGTCATCGTCCAGTCAGTCCGGACGTCGCTCCCGCTGGTTACGTCCCCCAACGACATAGTCCAGAACATACAGGTACGTTCTTTTCCGTTCTGTCGCCTACATTCCATTAACTTGATCATTCCCACAGGTCCAGCTGTAATGGGTCTACTAAGACCTATTAGGTGGCGTACACGTGCGCTTACGTGTATGAGGAAGCGTGCAAATTAATTAGACTTAATTTAAATATATTTACGTCCGTAAATATAATTAAATTAAATATAACAATATTAAGCCTGCAAACACCGTAAAATGAGAACTGTTATTGAATTTGGCATAAGCCAATTATGGACCTCATAAATCTGATTGCTATCTGTTTCTAAAGGTTCTGTCAATGTGTGTTTGACAGAATTCTTATTTCCCCTAAGAGTACTGATTGGTAGAAATACGTCACTTTCTACCAATAACATGCGTAAATGCACGCGAGCCATCCAATGATATGGCCCGCCCATGTATCCATTGGTGTGCTCCACACACCAAGGTGTGAGGTCCGTTTTCAACCTCTAACAGTTAGCACAACTGTTAAAGTTACAAGTGGTGCAACCACTTGTACGTGTAACCCTGTTACCCCCCCCCCCCCCTAATGTACCCATCCGGATACGTTAACCGACATAACGCCATTTCCGAATGAACTCGCCAACGCTCAAGTCCACGTCCGCAGCCGCGGACGCGCAAGCCTCGCCTGCTGCCTCTGCAGCATGCGCAACAGCGGCAGCGACCACTAGCACTGCTGCTTTCAGTCGTTCGACAGAGAGTAACCTCTCTGTCTCCGAGTACCATGCTCTCCACAAGGAGAAGCATGCTGCGAAGAAGTCCGACTTCGCTGCCGACTCCGACGAGTATACTCTCGACTACGAGGATTCTGAAGATGGGGAGCTCCAAGAAGAGGAATCTCCCGCCCCCGTGCCTTCGTCCGAAGACACGCACGACCCACCCAAGGGGTCTCGACGCCCCCGAGGAGAGGCCTCGGACGCTTCCAGGACGAAGCGTCCGCGCAATGATGACTTAGCGTCCCCCATGTCGAGGGCGCTCATCTCCCTGCGCACTGATCCACAACCAGTGCGCGCCGCATGGGTGCTTACCGAGGCAGAGATCCATGACCGGCTCGGTGCTAGTTCACCACCGAACCCGATACTGTTGTACCACGACAACAGTATCACCGACGACGAAGTCGCTGTTGGATTGTCTTTGAGTCCCCGACTCAAAGACGCGATTACTACATCGGGCTCTTCCATGAGCTCCGATACTTCATCGCGAAGATGACTTCGCGCAGAGCAAAGTGCCAGAGTGGCAGGCACTCTGTCAGTCGTGGAACTCCTTTGTTGAAAACTTCAACAAAGATATCGCGAGCGTATCAAGCGTGCTCGCAATCGCTACTACACTTTCACCGTGCGTGGTAAGTGTGAACGCCTCCATGAAGCAAGCATGGAAGCGGGGATCCTGTGTGCCATTCCCTTCGGCACACCCTGTCCATGTTGCCCACCTCTGGCAACACGCATCTCCGACCGTGATCTACTGGGGTACTCGACGACCCGTGTACCCGATCACATTAAGGAGCTCCGTGCTTGCAGCAGGGCTGCCGTAGCTTAGCGTCAGAGGAAGACGGTTAACTCAACGAGTTATGGATTAACACACACCTTATTAAGGGTTAATAGACCTTTATTACCAAAGGCACCTACTAACTACGACCTTAATAAAAGGACTTTCCACTTAGTGTTCCAAATCCAAACTGTTTATTTATCTTTTATTGCGGCTAGCCGCCTAGGGGGTAAATGTATGTGTTTAACTATCTAACATAGTAAAACCAAGTAAAATCCTACTTCAAATGCATAACGTGTGTCTCTCAGCCACACACACTCCCTCGAGTGTCCGTACATCAAATATGTACCTTACACAAAGTGTATCCATGTGTAGAACACACCAGGTGTAAACCCGTGTAACCCCGTTACCCCCCCCCCCCCCCCCACCACCAAGATGTGGACACCCGTGTCCACGACACTTTCTTAGTGAGGTCTTTCCTTCTCAAGACGTTAGAGGTCACTTTACCTCATCACAAGTTCAAAGAACTTCGGCTCCCAGAGCCCATTACCGAAACTGCATTTAAAATGCTCAGCCTTTCGCCACGGTCATCTGACCCCTCTTCGCCATCTTCTACCGTCTTACCCCGCTTCAGACGCCTAGGCTTTATAATCGAATAAAAAAGATGATTGTGAGGATAGCCGAACCTCGTGTAGTACGCCCAGTCAAATAGAACGCCTACCCAGCTGGAAGGAGTAGCTGGTGAGTCTTAACCAAACCAACTGCATTGCATACCAGTAGCAGTCTAACTGCTTCATCACCAACCATTTGACTGGAGATTGAAGCTGAAACCGCTCCTAAACAGTCAGTCATTTTCCATTTTCCGTCTACCATGACGGCGAAGAAGCGAACCAGCTACAGTCTGCAGTTTAAGCTAAGTGTAATTAGCGAATACAAGGCCGGTGTTGACGGTTCTGGCTTCCACGCGCTCGCTAAGAAGCATAAGGTGACGCCGTCCATGGTCAGAAACTGGTGGGGCCGCAAGGACTTGCTGGTCAACGCATCGAAGAACCGCCAAGTCGCTACCCGTTCACGACGGAGGATGCCAGGAGCAGGTAGAAAACCAGAGCGCCACGCACTAGAGCAACAGGTTCACGACTGGGTGGTGACTCGAAACCGTAAGGGTTTGCGCGTGAAAGACAAGTACATACAACTCCATGCACTCAACATCCATCGCGCCATGATGGCCTCCATCCCGGAAGAAGAGCGTCGCGAGTTCCAAGCATCATCGGGCCACTGGAATATTGAAGTCACGACTCTGGATGAAGACTGCAAGGTCGTCTCAGAGTACACGTACACAGTTGACAACCCCACTGACACGGTGTACCTCGCAAGGATTAACTTCTACTTTACGCGGAAGGTGAATGGGATGCATGTGTAGAATAATCGACATCCTGTCGATGCCATTCTTCTGAGTTTTAGTTTATGTCTGCAATTGTAAGCCTAGGCCTTATATACGAATACAATGCTCAGTGGGCTGTTTATTTTTTTGAAAGCCTAGGCGTCTGAAGCGGGGTAAGACGGTAGTGGCCGCATGTCGGGGCGTGACAGCCCAGAATCGCCACAGGCCACAGGCCGTAGTCCCGACAGAGAAGCTGCTCCGCAGCGGCTCAGTGTACGACAGTACCACAACGAGCACCGACGACGTTATGGCTCCGGCTCCGCGAGCCAACAACCGGGTGAGAGCGGAGCTCCCAGCTCTCATGAGCCATCTACTCCGCGTACGCGTCAAAACGTCTGGCTCGACGAGCTTGAGCAGGGCGAGATCGTCCCAGACGATGACGAGGAACCTCCTACACGCCAGGAGGCCGCCTCTCCGAGGCCTTCAAGCCCGGCGCCGCGCTCTCGCGAGCTGCGGACGCCTAATCCGTTCCCGAACCGTGATGGTTCCGCGAACGCCCTGCGCAATGCGCCTCCTCTCTCCTCGAGGTACGAGGACGAGCTCCCTAAGCCAGGTGTGGTCTCCAACGACCTGGACGGGGCTCAAAGCCGGCAGCTTGAGGCTGCATCTCGCGCACGGTCTAGCCCTCCCCATTGTGGGCACGTCGCGTCGCGACTACGGTTATGACCGTCTCTCCCCTGCGGAGGTCGTTCGGCGCGCTGCCTCGCAGCTCTTGGACACCTACACGTGTGGGCCCGCGCCCGGGACGACGGATGACGTCGTCCAACGACAGTCGCTCCGCGAGCGCTTCTTGACTCTACAAGTCACAACTCCTTCGGATTACCGGGAGCGCCTACGTCAGCAGCTCCACGGCGAGGCATGCGAACTGTGCCGGTGGTCCTCTCAGAGGGGGAAACAATGGCCGCTTATGTTTCAAAATTGGGTGGAGCTATCTCGACGGCTCCACTCCTACGATGCTCTCCGAGCTAGTTTCTCGGAAACAGATATCCGCTTAGAGCGGCGCTTGCGCTTCGACTTCGTAAAGCGTCAAGCCAGACAGCGTGCACCGGGACAACGTCCCTCACGCTACGAGGTACCCCGGCCTCCTACTCTCGCTGTGAGCAGTCCTACCCATAGCCATGGGTCGGCTGTCACAGCCACTGGTCAGAGCCTGAGGTCGGCTCTTGACCTGTCGTCACCCCCACTCTAGTAGTGGGAAGCGCGTTGCGCCCGGCGACTCCGTCGCACGCCCTGAGGGCGGTCCGTCACCGGGTGACGTCGATCATAAGCGTCAACGACGTCAGGGCAATCCTGCCGCAATGGCACCTCAAACTCCCATGAGTTCTGGGAATGAGGGTAACCTCGCCATTTTACCAGATACTGGTTTTGACCCTGGCGCCTTCGCCGCGCCATCAGGCGCTCCACATTATAGTAGAGATCACCATGCTCGTCGAGCAGAGCAGGAGGAGGCCGAGCGGTCGATGGACTCTCGCGCTGCGAGTAGGGACGACCTGTTCCACTTGCAGACTCGTGTCCGTTCGGTGAACGACTACGTCGCCGACGTTGACCGCTCCTCACATCGCTTAGCGAATGGCCTCGAGGAGGTCGAGCGTCGCCTTGACTGGCTTAAATCACCTCAGGCGATGCAGCAGCGGGTCGTAGACCTTGAGCGTCAGGTTGCTCAACTGCAAGGTCAGCTCGACCTGTTGGTTCGGATGCAGCCATATGGCTCCCGTCCCGTGGCACTGCCAACTCCGATGGCTTTACCACCTGCTGCCTTGCAGCCTCCTGTGCCTCCGCACCCTGCTGTCCCGCAGCCTCCTGTCTGTCTCGCAGCCTCCTGCTGCCTCGCAGCCCTTGTCCGACCGGGCGCTAGCGCCTCAGAGCTCACCCGAGCAGGATCCCGGTATGGCTTAAGCAAGCCCACATAAAATACCGGGTGCGTACGCATCTTCGTCGGAAGATTGAGCGTGTACGCCAGGCCCTTCTTGGCCACGACCTTGAACGGTCCAATGAACCTAGGTCTCAACTTGGTCTTAAAGACCGCAGACACTGCATGTGTAGGTAGGTTTTTAGCGTTTAATAAAACAAGATCCCCGATCTCAAACCTTTCCATGTTCTTCCTGCCTTTGGCATCTGCATACTCCTTTTGGAGATCCTGGCTTGCAGCCATCGCGTCGCACACCTGGCGCATGACGCTCAGTCTCAACGAGTCAAAGTCATCGACTTGCTTGCGAACCGCAACTGGGCTGACATCAGCAAGCCGATCGGCTAACCCTCCCCCATCAAGCCCAGAGCCACACCGTGGCGGCGTTAGAGGGACGCTAGGGTCGACCAAACCGTTCACATAGAACGGGGTGAAGCATGCACCGCATTGTTCATTGCGAACTCAACGAGGGGGAGCATCTCGCTCCAGCGTCGTGGCGCTTCAGCGCAGACGCTTCGGAGGATATCCTCTAGGGTTGATCCGCCGTGGACATGTCCAACTTGGTGCCGAGCACCCTGAACAAGGACGTCCAGAACTTCGCTGTAAAGCGAGGGTCTCTATCAGAGACAATTGCCTCAGGCAAGCCATGTTGGCGAAAGACTCTGTCTAAGAACAGCTTAGCTGTATCCTCACCGTCAACGGTGTCCGCAAGATGAGCCATCTTGCTCAGTCGGTCAACAAAGACCACGACGCCTGTGTTGCCCGCCTTATCCTTAGGAAGGCCAAACACAAAGTCCATACTAATGGACTACCAACATCCCGAAGGGACTGGCAAACTCGCCAACGGCGCAGCCGCATGCGGCGCGGACTTGGCTCGTTGACATGTCTCGCATGTACGCACATAGGTGCTTGCTCACTTGCACATCTTGGGCCACCAGTACATCTTGTTCACCGAGCCATAGGTCTTCTCACGACCAAGATGTCCACCGACAGGCGTATCATGCACCTCATAGAGGATGCGATACTTAAGATCCTCATCATGAGGGACGACCACTCGAGGAGTGCCCTCAGGGTCAGTGCTGTAGTACAGCAGGCCATGATCAAGCGTATACCGCTGCAGCCTCGCGCGTAAGCGCGGTGACAATTCCTTGTCAGAGTCTTTAAACTCTTCGCTCCCAAGAGCGCGTAGCAGAGCTACACACGTGTCGTCTTGGGCGTATGCCCTCCGTATAAGGTCAGGGACCGACGACGTCACAGTAGTGACATGAGTCAACTCGTAGTCCGGCCTGCGCGATAGCCACTACGTTTAGCCGTCCCGGGTTATACTTCACCTCGAAGTTATACTCGGCAAAGAATGAAAGCCATCTTGCCATTCTCTGTGAGAGGTGAGGCGACTGAGTCGCAGTGCGTAAAGACACATGATCTGTATAGATCACAAAGGGCTTAGAGCCGAGTAGATGTACTCTAAATTTGACAAGGGCATACTTCATAGCAAGTAGCTCTTTGTCATGAACTGGATAATTCTTCTCAGCAGCTTTAAGCTGCCGAGACTCAAACGCGATAACGCGTTCACGCCCTTCGGCGTCTGCTTGTAATAAAGCACAACCGATTGCAAAATCGGAGGCGTCGCAGACGACGCTAAACGGACGATCCGGGTCCGGAAGCGCTAAGATGGGCGCGTGAAGGAGACTCTCCTTAACAGCCTTGAAGGCTTCGTCGTGAACGACATCCCAGCACCAAGGTGCATCCTTCTTAAGGAGATTGGACAATGGCCGTGCCATATTAGCGTAGTTCTCGCTATACTTGTGCAAGTAGTTGGCCAAGCCAAGCCACTTACGCAAGCCCTTCTGGTTCGATGGAACCGGCCAGTCCACAATGGCCTTAACCTTGGCAGGATCTGTCCTAAGGCCTCGCTTCCCAATGAAGCACCCGAGGAAAGGAATTTCCTCCGCGCCAAAGACGCATTTATCTAAGTTGGCATACAACTTATTCGTGCGCATGCACTCGAGCACCGCTCGCAAATGGTCAAGGTGGTTATCCACATCAGACCTCCCGTGCTCCGCACGACTATGGACGAAGATGTCGTCGAAGTACGTCTGAGCGTACGCCCGATGGGGCCTGAACAACTGCGTCACTAGACGATTGAACGTCGCAGGCGCGTTCGACAGCCCTTGGGGCATCACCAACCACTCCCAGAGCATACCGCTCGGAGTACTCACAGCCGTGAGGGGTACATCGCTAGCTCTCATCGACCAAGTCGAGTGCACTGTACAACGTACATCCCACCATGTTGTTCTGTAGAACATCCTTTCTATGAATCGACGTCTGTGCCTGAATGGTGGCTGCATTAAGCTTATTGAAAACTCGCACTATGCGCCACTTGCCATTAGGCTTTCTGACACAGAACGTGGGTGTCGAGTGCGGAGACTTGCTCTCACGCACCAAGCCGGCTTCGTGCTTTACACGGAAGAACGCGTCGATGACGTCACATTGCTCCCTTGGTAAGGGCCACTGCCGTGTTACGCAGTATTTGGTTCCAGGAACCAAGTCAATCTCATGACGTACGCCTCGATCCGGAGGAAACCCTGACGGCGGGTCCTTCGACACCACATCGTGGTATTCCTTGATCAAAGGATAAAACGGATCTGAGGGATTCTTGGGGATCGAAGATCCACTCCTAGCGCTTAGCGCTCGCTTCGTGTCCTCAAGGACAGCTTCGTCCACGACGGACGAGGAGTGTGTAATGGGCCTCCCCAGTTACATATGCATATAGGTAGACATATATATATAGGTCTACATACACAGTAGGTACAAAAGCACGCGGCTAGCGCGTGCTGTGTTGTCGCTCTCTGATTGGAGAAAAGGTGCAGCATTATGGCCAATCAGGAGTTGACCCGCATTTGAGTGGCTCACATGAGTCCAGGGTCTCCACCCTGAACCTAAAATAAATCAGAGTCTATTTTACTAAGACTTAAGTTTATCTTGGTCTATCTACGAGCTTCCTCATGTAAGCTAGTGACGGTAAAGACATAGCCCGTTACACGTGGTAGCACTTCGTAGTCCTTCCAACAACCTGACCAAGACTAAAGCCAAGATGCAGCACGTCATGACGCCCGGTAACGCGGGAACGACCATGGAGCACGACAACTTCCCCCACCTCACTCGTGTCGAGTGGGAAGCTCTCCACCGCCTCGCGGCGGTGTCCGGGCAAGTCGTCGTAGCGTCGCTGCTTAGCGCGGCGTCTCCAGACCAGCAACGCCTGGCCGCTCAAGAGTTCATGGAACGAGAGCTCGCTGAAGCCAAACAGCGAGGACAGACTCCCTCACGCTCCAAGAACGATGCCGTCAAGATGGAAACCTCGACGTACTCCGGTACCGGCCCAGACCGCCTACCGTTGAATCGATGGTTCGGGAAATCGACATCGCCATCGCCTCGAGGCTGATCGAGGCGCCGTCGGCGAAGGTGAACTTCCTTCTCTCCCGGCTGTCCGGGAAAGCCAAAGAGTGGGCCCTCGGTAAGCTCGTCGTAGATGCACAAGCGTTCCCCACCGTGGACACGCTCCAGAGCGATCTACGCCTGGCTTTCGAGCCGCCTCAAGATTAGTCACGTATTCGTGCTCAATTCTTCGCGCTCAAGCAAGGCAAGATATTGATGCGAGACTATGTTCAGAAGACCCGACACCTTGCTTCGTGCATTATCACAAACCCGATCGGCATGGTATCACAAGTCCATGTCTTCGTCTTCGGCATGCGAGAGGGCATGACGCGCTACAGTCTCACCCGCGCTGAGCCTGACACTCTGGAGAAGGCGTTCGCTCTCGCGCTTCGCGAGGATTATGTGGTATTATCGTCGTACGCTCGCTCGACGCCGGTGCCCGACTCGGCGAACGTACCCGAGCCGATGGAGATAGACGCCATTGAAGCATCGGCTACCCGGCGCTGGTCCAATCAGACTACCTCTGGTGGAGGCAGAGCACCACGTCCACTGACGTGTTTTCGTTGCTCCTGTCGCCGCGAATGCTGTGGCTGCGAGTGTCGACAACCCGAGTCAGGTCGCCCAATCAAAAACCGACCTGGGCCAGTAGGTGCGGGGCGCCCTACTGGCTGGAATGGGAGTCCGGGTCCACCGGTGGCGACCCAGCCTCTCAGCCCTTGTGTGCAATACGCACACTTTAATACCACCACTGCTAGCGACGATTCAGGCTGATCATCTTGAATCCCCACGTCGCCGGCGCCCGCTGCGAGCGCTCCTCGATTCGGGAGCGACGAATAACTTTTTCCGTGAGTCGTGCTTGTCGGTGCTACCCTGGTGTGGTTGTCGTGAAACTCGCGGATGGAAAATCACACCGCGTTCCGCGGCGCCAGCTCCACCTCCCGTACAGATTCGATGGCTTCTCCAGCCGGGATGACTTCCTGGTGATCTCGATGAATTATGCCTTCGATTGTATCCTCGCGATGCCGTGGCTCGCTCGTTCAGTTCGGCGCCGACACAACTTCGATGTCAGCGAAGTGTTCACGCACTTGCTGGTATCGCCGCTAAATTGGCCACACGTCACCGTCGTGGATCGATCATCCACGACGCGGACCGTACACAGAGTGAGCGATGGCCCTCTCTGTACGACGTGTGCTGTGCTGTTGGATGCACCAGCTGAGTCCTCTTCGCGCGTGTGCGAGGAGTCCGCAAAGGCGGTCGAGCATGAGTTCCCGTCGATCAATGAGACGGCAGTCGAGCATGCGTTCCTGCCCCAGCATGAGACGGCGGTCGAGCGTGGGTTCCCGTCGAGTTACGAGACGGCAGTCGAGCATGGGTTCCTGCCACAACACGAGACGACGGCTCCCATCCAACGTCGAGAAAGCGGTCAAGCCCGTCCCCCGATGTCAAACGCGATCGCGCGGCGTATCCGCGTGTTGTCGGTGCTGATAACTATGGTCTCTCGCATCTGGAGGGGGTGATACATCGTCCGACTCAGCCTCCAGCGACAGCTCCACCCTCTCCGCGCACACGCGCGGTGAACACAAGAAGAAGAAACGCCGCCGTCGATTGAGCGCACTACGTCCTACGTCAGACGCTCCGTCCACGACGGAGTCGCTTTGTGTGATGGAATACGTGGATGGTGCTCCTCATCGACAGCGCACAGTTGAAGTGGCGAACCCGCCACGCGACGCGCCTTCGCTGACACGTCTCCCAGGCCTGTCCTGGAAGCATTTCCTCCGCGATCTCAAAAATGGCGAGATTGAGCAAGTCTGCATCATCACCGCGCATGCCGAGGAGGTTCATCCTGTCAGTGACTACGGAGGCCTCCCCCGACCCAAACGCGCCGAACCGAAGTCGGCGCGTGAAGAACGATTCGCTGCTCAGTCCTGGAAGTCGCTGAAAGCGTCTTCGAACCCGGTGTATGATCTCGCCCGCGAATACGAGGATATTTTCCCTGACAAGATCCCGGCAGAGCTGCCTGCGGACCGCGGAGTGCACCCCGAGATCGACCTTGCGCCAGGAACGAAGTACTGCGTGACGCGGCAGTGGCCACTGCCGCGAGATCAAGTCAAAGCCATCGACGAATTCTTTGAGAGTCGTCGCCAGGCCGGTCATGTTCGTGAGAGCGTCTCGCCACACTCGAGCCCCACCTTCTGTGTCAAGAAGGCGACTGGCGGATGGCGTATTGTTCACGCCTTTAACAAGCTGTACGATGCTACCATCCCAGCGCAGACCCCGATCCCACGGAAGGATATGATCCTTGACTCCATGTCAGGCAGCGTAGTCTACAGCGCTATCGACCTAACGGACGGGTTCTACCAGATCTTGATGAGGTCAGAGGACGTTCCTCTCACGGCTGTGAGTACTCCCAGCGGAATGCTCTGGGAATGGCTCGTGATGCCTCAAAGTTTCAAGAACGCCTTCAATCGCATGGTTTCTCACGTGCTACGACCTCTGCGCGACTTCGCGCCGAGTTATTTCGACGATATCTTCGTTCACAGCCGCGCCGAGGGCGACCTCAGCGCCGTGGAAGTCCACTTACGACACCTGAAACAAGTGTTCCAGGTGATGCGAGAGTCGAAGCTGTACGCGAATTTGAAGAAATGCGTATTCTTCGCACCGGAGATACCGGTGCTTGGTTGCTTCGTGAGTAAGGATGGCGTCCGGGCTGACCCGGAGAAGGTTTCGTCTATTTGCGCGTGGCCAGTTCCCTCGAACCCGACTGAGCTTCGTCAGTGGTTGGGCCTCGCAAATTACCTCCACAAGTACACCAAGAATTACGCAGGCTTGATTCAACCTCTCTCGAATTTGTTGAAGAAAGACGCCACGTGGTCATGGCGTCCCGAGCACCAGGAGGCATTCGACCTGGTGAAGAAGAGCCTGGCAGCCGCACCAGTCTTAATGCTGCCCGACGTGCCGAAGCCCTTTCACGTCGTATGCGACGCCAGCGACTTCGCGATCGGGTGCGCGTTGATGCAGTTTGATGATGATGGTCGAGAGCGCATCGTCAGCTATCAATCTCGACAGATGAAACCCGCGGAGCGGAACTATCCCGTTCACGATAAAGAGCTGTTGGCCATGCGCTACGCCCTGATCAAGTTCCGGGTGTACTTGCTGGGAGATTAGACTTTCGCTGTTTATATAGATCACGCATCGCTGCGTACAGCGATGAAAAGCCCGCATCTGTCATAACGTATGGCCCGTTGGCTGTCGTTCTTGTCGGAGTACAATTTCGTGGTTCACTACAAGCCCGGTAAGAACAACATCCTTGCCGATGCACTATCACGTCGCCCCGATTACGATCCCCGGGGCGGTCTGCCCTCTGATGGTGTTGAAGATGATGATGAGCAATGCGCCGCGTGTGTCACGCTGGGACTGAATCTGACCAGTGTCTCTCCAGTGTTACCACTCCGGGATGAGATTGTCGCTGCGTACGAACTAGATCCCATCTATTCGACCATCAAGAAGCATCTCCAATCTCCCAGTGATACGACACTGGGGGCGTTGACACGATCTTCTCGCAACCAGATCCATCGTTATCGACTCGAGGGTGACCTGTTGAAGTACAGCATCGATCAGTTCGACGTTCTGCGTATCGTGTTCCCTAACGACCCCGACCTGCGCTCACGTATCATCCATGAGTTCCACGGTGCCCCCATCGGTGGTCATCTCGGTCACGAGAAGACGTTTGCGGCCGTGTCCCGAGATTTTTACTGGCCCCCCTGTACAAGTGGGTGCGCAAATGGGTGCGTAGATGTGAGATTTGCCAACGCGTCAAGCCATCCCCATCTTCACAGGCACCTTTGGATCCGCTCCCGATCGCTACGGAGTCGTGGGCGTCTGTCTCGATGGACTTTGTCTTTGGTCTTCCACCCGATCCAGAAGGTCGGACGGGCGTGCTCGTCTTCGTTGATCGATTTAGCAAGATGGTCCATTTCGTACCCGTTTGTCCCGAGATCACCGCGGAGGAAACCGCGGTGCACTTCGTTGACCACGTCTTCCGCCACCATGGCCTTCCTGAATCCATCGTTTCCGACCGTGATCCACGTTTCACGGCCGCATTCTGGACAAAGCTCTTCGAGTTGTTGGGCACAAAATTGCTGATGTCTACTGCCGCGCATCCGGAGACCGATGGCCAGACCGAACGAGTCAACAGGGTCTTCGAAGATGTACTTCGAAGCTATGCCACGTCTTTCCGCAACTGGAGCTCGTTCCCCCCGTTGGCTGACCTTCGACACTGTCACTAGTGTCCCCGTCGCAAGACGGACAGAGATCTTATCTCTTCGAGGCTCCTTCATAGCCTCCGCATATGGTTTAAAACCATCAACAGTGGAGCGCCGGACATAGTTGCCGGACGCTCCCGAATTTATCAAGACTCGTCCACGGCTTGTCGAAGCCCTTCACGTTCGCTTGTACGACTAACAAGCCGGGCTTGCACTCACTACGTGAGTTAGAGAGCTTAGCTCTCTGCGGGGCTGAGTCCCGTTCTCTCCTACCTCCCAGAGGCCCAACAGAACTCAATTCTCCCCCAGTAAGGCGCCCCGCGCCTACTGGGTTCCGTCGTTTCCGCGCGACGACCCTGTTTGAGGGTTCGAAGCGGTGCTTCGGCTCGATGGAGCCTGGGCCTTGTTGCGCAACGGGCAACTAGGCCTCAAATGGCGGGTGCTTCCGCACGTATAGTATCGACGGATGCTGGAGCGCTGCTCAGCAGCATAGAGGTCAGCCGCGTCTTCAGCGTGGCTGAGGTCCATCGGTTCAGGACCGCTCGAAGAGCTCGCGCTACCAGCACTCGACCCAAGTCTCGCAGACTTGAAGTTATACTCGGCATTTAATGCCACGTTCACGGCCTCCTTAAATGAGGCAGGGTGAACACGGAAAACTTCCGTTCGGTCAGCGCCCGCCCGCAGGCCCCCCATAAACACGGTCACTGCGACCGCCTCGGGGAGAGGGCTCGACGCCATACCGGCGATCAGAGTTCTCAACTCTTGGACATAGTCCATCAACTCCTTTTTACCCTGGCGGGTAGCAAGGAACTTTGACCGTATACGGTACGCCTGGTTAGGCGGCGCGAATACGTGCACTAGTTGCTGTTTCAGCTGATCCCAAGTCAGGAAAGCAGCGTCCACAGACGTGCCGCACGTTAGTGCCCATTCTTGAGCTCGGCCATCGAGCTTCGAGATCGCCAGCGCTACGCGCTGTTGCTCAGTCTGGAGCAGGGCCGATCCCATGGCCATCTCGACCTGTCGGGTCCAGAGAAGGAGGTTCTCCCCTTCCTTCCCCTCGAAGGTCTTCACGCTCAACATAAGCGGTTTCGGTCTATTAGACCACTCGTGCGTCGACGACGCGGCCGCGGACGATGCGGCGGACGCCGTTGCGCTCACGCGCTCTTGTACATGCTCTAAGAGCGCCTTCTCGTAGCTTGCAAAAGCCTCCAGTCTGGCGGACACCGCCTCTGGCCCTTGCGAAGCAAGATGAGCAATGCCCTCGGGGCCCAACAGAGACATAAGCTTTTTAAGCGTCTCTTGCTGGCCTGGCGGCAAGCTCGCGAACACAGCGTGTTCCATCCTCTCAGAGGGATCAGTCAAAAGACTCAGTCGCAGGATTGACTACAAGTGCTACCAAGTGCAGCGGGGCTGCCGTAGCTTAGCGTCAGAGGAAGACGGTTAACTCAACGAGTTATGGATTAACATACACCTTATTAAGGGTTAATAGGCCTTTATTACCAAAGGCACCTACTAACTACGACCTTAATAAAAGGACTTTCCACTTAGTGTTCCAAATCCAAACTGTTTATTTATCTTTTAGCCGCCTAGGGGGTAAATGTATGTGTTTAACTATCTAACATAGTAAAACCAAGTAAAATCCCACTTCAAATGTATAACGTGTGGCTCTCAGCCACACACACTCCCTCGAGTGTTCGTACATCAAATATGTACCTTACACAAAGTGTATCCATGTGTGGAACACACCAGGTGTAAACCCGTGTAACCCCGTTACAGTGCTCGTCTTGAGTCATTTAGCTCAATGCACCGCAGCAGCTCGTTCAAAGGCAGCTTCATTCTGAGAAGACTATCCAGCATGATCCACGTACTGTTCCATCTCGTAACCATATCCAGCTTAGGCGTGATAAATTCGTGCAGCATGTCAGCACATACTTGCTGGAGCGCCTCTGTTAGTTTAATAAATTCCGATATTTTTTGGCAAGATCGCGAAAGTAGCCAATAGCTGAATCAACCAGTGGGCAATTCGCGAGCCCTTCCTTCACTGCAAGTTGGAGGACGTGTGCAGTACAACTTAACTGCACAACCTGCTGAGACGAGGTATCCGAAGGAGGCGGCAACGACACCGGCTGATTTTCTGCAAACGCCGCTCGTGCCAGTCTGGCAATCTCGCTCGGTAATTTTCGGTTTATTTGAACATAGCGGTTATGTTAGTTGCGTTATCGACCGTAACCGCCCAAATGGAGCTTAGAATCCCGCTATCCATGCCCTTCATAGCCCTAATAAAGTGCTCAGCGAGACGTTTACCCGTGTGCGGGTACTGTACCCGTTTGAATGCAATAATAACGGAGCGCATTTACCAATTGCTGTCGATAAAGTTCATAGTGATCACCATATAACCTCTTTTCGAGGGAGACGCCCACATATCAGTGGTAAACCTGCAACGGCGGCCTGCAGTCTCGCGCCGAATCTCGACCCGAGCGGCTTCCTTCTCTGTCTTCCACTGCCGTAACACTTTCTTGCGAATTGTACGTTGGCAAGGTACATTATATCCGGGTGTTATGCTTTACAAAAGGTCACAAACTCCTCTTGGTCTACAACAGCAAACGGATAGGCATTCGCGACAATCCATATCACCAGTTTGTCGTCGCAAACTTTGGCATTCTCAGGAGACATCCTTTCAGCTTCCGTACAGGATCTTGTTCGACGGCCAAATACCCCAAGACTGGACTCGGCTTGGGGATTGTAAACATCGGTATGATGGCTAAGTAGATGACCCCTCCAATTTGTTGTAGAACAGGTGCGCCAGATCTGATTGACGCCTGCCCTCGCATACACCATACACTGAAAATGCCCAGTATTAAGCTCCTTGATGTAGTTGTAGACGTCAGATTCGTTTTTGCGGGTGGGGAAGCGTACTCCGCCAGAAGATCCAGTCGATGAGATAGTGGAGGTGGTATCAGCATCTATTGACGCTGTGTCGGCATCCATATCTGTGGGCAGCGTTGTTTGTGTAGTAGCCGCTAAATAGTATCGGAGTAGTCCGGCTCGTAGTTGCAGCTCGGCGGCCCCCTTGTTTCCGTCTCGCAGAGAGAACCAAGAGACTCTTTCACGTAGTGTAAGGAGCGCTGCGGCGCCGCTGCCTGTGAGTCGCAGCGTGTGTTCGATGTGGCAATTCGGCCACAGTGGAAGACTGACAGGCTTTATAGGCATTGTCAATTTGACGAGCCGACCAGGCTGTGAGAGAATTTTACCTCTCCCGATCGATATGGCAGTGGGGGAGATACTAGCTATCAAAGGTTAAAAGCATGGCGTTTGGTCTCCTTCAAACCGGTTTGAACCGAATTATATCCGGTTTGATTCGGATAACTTTGGACCGGGTCTAACCGGTTATGATTCGAATCAAATTCGATTTTAACCGAATTGACTTGACCCGCTAGAGCATCTCCACCGGCAAAGAGTATCGCTAAACGCAAAGTAGTTAAAGATTCGGGCTTTCGACACCAAAACGGTGTCAAGGCCGATGGTGGTAACTAAAACTAAATCGGCCAACAAATTCATCGTGCACTTTGCTCCAAAATGCGTCTCTCTTTAGCTCATCACCGGCGAGTCGGCGACGACAGGGTCTTGGGAAACGTCTAGCCACGAAGCAGACAAATTTAAGTCTTCTTCTGCAATGAAGTTCCTCCCCTTTTTCTTGGATCCCGTGGTGGCGCTTAACGCGTCGTCTAGTGACACAGTGGTGTCATTTGAAGCTGGTATAACACGCTCAGACCCTCCGCTTTCTAATCCGCCAGTCAAGTGCTCGCTGACCGAGTTGCTGTTAAAGCTAGCTCCGTTCTCAACCGCACCAGTCATAAGCACGACCGGCGGTGCATGTGGTGGCGGGGTAGCAGAGGCCGCAAAAGAACGCTGAGTAAGTTCCAACGATGGCGTCGGCGTGAGAGGGGAGCTGTAGACTGCATAATACCTATTGTCGCAGTTGCTGGATGATGACAGCGTCGGCTAGACATCCTCGTGGACTTGGAAAAGCAACGATGTTGCTGGTGGCCCAATACTGCTGTTTGCTCACAAATTTAAGCAGAACTATCTTGGTGAGCAAACTTGCTCAAAAATTTAGTCTGAGTAGAGTTTTGCGCAGTTTAATTATCATTTAGCGCAACCGGTGGAGGCATCTTGTTTAAACTTATCACCACTTTTACGTAGAAAAGAGCCAAAATATAGGTTTACTCACAACCGGTGGAGATGCTCTTACATCCCCTAACCTGTGCCATCGTTTGTCTCGGTGACTTAAAAAAAATTGTGCCAAATCCCAACAATTCCATAAACCACTATTAGTCGTACACCTCAATTGGTCGTGCTCCAATTCAGACAACTTGGCATTCCGAAAATAGTCGTTGCACGACTAAATAGAGTGAAGTGTAGATGAAGGAGTGCGGCTGGACTTCTGCGTGGAAGCATTTCTGCAGACACCCGATAAACCAACACGGGAGTCAGTACAAAAAAGCTGGCAAAACAGTCACCATTAGTGGCGAAGATGAAATTCAACATTGGATTTTAATGGGGAACCAAATAAAATCTATTACCTACGTAGTAAAACTTAAACTGAATATCTGTGCTGCATCTTCAACTGTGCTCGTAATCCGGTTGGAAGCTGAGAGTAAAAAAAATGCGTTTCCTGCACGACATGAAAAGCCAGGGGGCTCAAATTGAGCCTCAATGCGATTACATGGTACTCTTAACAAGTGTAATGAACGCGAGACGCATTTACTACGACAACGACATGAGTTGTTGCCGGAGGTAGTGATGCTACTACATGTACTGTGTTCGGAGGCTAGGGAGAATCGGCAATGTGAACTTCACAGTTTACAACTTGTACTTCGATGTTCCCTCACTGTGTCAATTTGGCACTTCCAAACAGTGTGCGAGGCTCACTACTGGGTACAGTCATATTTGCAAGTTGACTAATACATGTACACTGTACAAATTAAAGAACTTACTTAAGATAAGTCTGGGCTTTGGGACTAGATCTCCCATAAACTGTATGTACTTGCACCATACAAACTCTTAGCCGAAGCCCAGATGGATGATCTGCACGCGTTCTGCCCAGGAAAATGATGCGGAGTGGGCTCTGTCACCGCTACAAATTCCAACTTGGAATTTCCAAGGTTCATTTCGGAATTCGCCCCGTCAACTGATTCACCATCTAACAATGAGGCTGTTGTTCTGGACCCTGCTTGTGGCTTTGGTCGCTATCCTTTCGAGTTGTGATGCAGCTTCGGTCGACGAGAACAAGGCGCTGCAGCGTAAATTATACACCAAGGTAGCCTCTCAGGCACTTGCTGCTGATAACAGGCATGGCAAGAGAGCTCTACGGGGTGAAAGCAGCAAGATTGCGCCCAGCAGCGTAACTGAAGCTCGAGCGGCTACGGTTAGCACCGGATTCGGTTCGAAGATCATGGCTTTTCTTCGAGCTATCAAGGAGAAGTACCTCAAATGGGAACAAAAGATCCTTGCGCCCAGTTTTAAAGAGAAGGCCGAGAAGGGAACGACTTACTCGGAAGTCTTGGCGAATTACCGGACGAGGCTGAATTGGAGCGGTTTGTGGGGTACCCCATCAGGTTTCAAGAGATACGCCAGGTTGTACGAGACGTGGCTGAAGAACAACCCCAAGTACTCGCATCTCGCAGTCTAAGGATCGACTCCCTGGTCGTGACGAGAACCAGCAAGTTGTACATGATGGGGGCAGTAAAATACGCTTAACGTCGGACGTATTTGTACAGTGGCAAGTAGATCCCTATTTCGCCTAAAGTCTTTCGCCTCGTTTCAACCTTTGTTGTTTGCTCCCCTGTCTCTCATCCGTTTTTAGTCAGTGTTGGACCAGAGCCAATCAGCGCGACTAGTGCCACGCGCGTTCCACTTCACTTCGCTACATGTATTGGAGACCATCGTCTCGTTAAATGGTCTCCAGGCAAGGTGCCATCGCCACCTACTTCTCTATTGGCCTTGTAGCGCGCACGTCAAGTCGGAGATGACAGCGTTGCAGCAGTCCGCCGTGTCCCCCGTCGTCGGGGCCAAGCAACGCCAATATGACACGTTTCCCACCGCCAGCGATGAAGTCGACGAGACGAAACAGAGGCTGCACGATACCAAGGGTTCCACACCTGGCACAGCGTCCTTCTGGTCACGAACGTTCTTCTCCTACGCCAACCCGATGATGGACAGTGGGAACCTGCGCCAACTCAACTTTGACGATCTCTGGGAGCTCGAAGGGAAGAACCGCTCGGCTGCAGCGTTGAACGAGTTCATCGTTCACTACGAACGACATGGCAAGTCCATTATCAAGGCAATGACAACGGCCTATGGAGTAGAATTCCTCCTGTGGGGACTGGCGATGCTCTTTTCAACTGCGTGTGGACTATTCGCTCCTGTCGTTCTGAACCACGTCATCGCTGCTCTCTCCGTGGTTGAGATCGACATGAACGATCTCAGTCTCTGGCTAGGAGTTTTCTTCGCCTCGCGGTTCGTGAATGCGATTCTGTCGGTTCAAATGAACTACGCGCTGGAGCTCATCGCGCTCCGTCTCACGGTGACGCTCAAGACGCTGCTCTTCCAGAAGGCCATGCGTCGGAGTCTTCGCACAAAGAATGACGCTGGGGCTGTCGACATCTCCAATTTACTTACTTCAGACGTCAACAATGTACTGTGGGCGGCGTTCCAGGTCAACAAGCTGTGGATTATCCCCATTCAGATCGTTGTGGCTGTGTGGATGCTCTACGTTGTGATTGGCCTCGCGGCATTTGCCGGACTAGCGGTTATCGCGCTGTCGATGCTGGCAAGTTACTTCCTCGCCAAGTTTTCTGGAGCTGCTTTTGTCGAGCTGATGCAGCACAAGGACGACCGACTGAGTGTCATCAAGGAGGTGTTCAATGCGATCCAGATCGTGAAACTCAACGCGTGGGAAGACAAATTCGCTGAGAAGATTCGGAAATTTCGAGCTATCGAGTTATCGGCTGTCAGGCGTTTTCTTTACCTTGGTGCCGTGAATATTACGATCCTCTGGTCTTCGCCACTGGCTGTGTCGGCTGTGTCGTTCGCCGTGTATGCGATCGTCCTGGGGAATGAGCTAACTGCTGCCAAAGTATTCACTGCCATCGCGCTATTTAACGCGCTTCGAGACCCTCTACGAGACCTGCCCACAGTCATCCAAATGTTTATCCAAGCCAAGATTTCGATCGATCGCTTTTCCGATTACCTCTCGCTGGATGAATTCACGCCTACCAACGTCGTTCGAGAAGACCCAGCGCAGCCTGACAACGTAGTCATGGCCATCCAAGATTGTTCATTTGGTTGGACGAAGGACACGCCACTGCTCAGCAACGTTAACCTCACGGTGAAGAAGGGGGACCTCGTCATTGTCCACGGATCTGTTGGAAGTGGTAAATCGTCGTTGTGTTCGGCGCTGCTGGGTGAAATGGACAAGCTGGCGGGTAGCGTCTTCGTTCGGGGACGTGTTGCTTACTATTCGCAGCAGACGTGGATCCAGAACATGACGATTCGTGACAACATTCTCTTCGGACTGCCGTATGACAAGGAGAAATACTCGAAGGTGATCGCTGCGTGTGGTCTACTTCCAGACTTGAAGCAGTTCCCTGGCGGTGATGCAACGGAGATTGGTCAGAAGGGCGTCAACCTCTCGGGCGGTCAGAAAGCTCGTGTGTGTCTGGCTCGTGCGTGCTACTCGGATGCTGATACGTTGCTGCTGGACTCTCCTCTGGCTGCGGTGGATGCTATTGTGCAGAGCCAAATCTTCGGCGAGTGTATCTGCAACCTGCTGGCAGAGAAGACCGTCATTTTGGTGACACACAGTGCTGACATCATTGCAAGCGAGGCCGCTAACTTGAAGGTGCTGGTTGGAGAGGGCAAGCTGGAAGCTGTTCGACACGACGTTGCTCTACCCCGTTGCTCTTACACGTTGCCAGTTATTCCACATTCTGCGACGGATGATGGAGTCCATGATGAAAATGAAGCCAAAAACGCTGGTCGATTCATTGATGATGAGGAACGGGAAGAGGGCCGGGTCTCGAAGGACGTTTTCCTGAAGTACTTCGACTCGCTGGGCGGCATGAAAGTGTGTCTTTTCCTGTTTATCGTGCAGACGTTGTGGCAGGTCTTCCAGATTGGCAGTGATCTATGGCTGAGTCACTGGACGGAGGAGAAGGGGGATTTGGGCAACGAAGATGTGACTGTGTATAACGTGACAGTGTATGCTTGGTTGGGCGCTGGAACGGCCGTTATGGTGTTGGTGCGATCTGCTACAGTAGCAATCATTGGACTACGAGCGTCACGCCACCTCTTCGACAATATGACGGTAGCTCTGCTAAAGGCTCCGCTTCGTTTCTTCGATGTGAACCCGATCGGACGGATCTTGAACCGGTACGGTGACGACATGTCCGCGATTGACTTCATGATCTCGTTCGCCTTCCAAGAGTTTATTGGGCTGCTTTTCTTTACAGCGTGCCAACTTGCGACTGCTGTATACATGATCAACTTCTTAGGAGCTCTCGTTATCCCGTTGGTCTGGATCTACATGAGAATTGGAAATCACTATCTAGCTCCATCGCGAGAACTCGCGCGCTTGTGGAAGATCTCTGCGTCGCCCATTTTGAGTTTCGTGAGCCAATCTGAAGAAGGTGTCGCTGTTATTCGCGCCTTTGGTCAGGAAACGGTGGAACGAATGGTTGGTGAAAACTTCCAGCGCAACGACATCAACAGCAAAGCTTGGTTCGCTCAAATGGTGCTCAAATACTGGTTTCAGTTGCGTATGCAGCTTGTCGGCTTCGGTGTTGTGACTCTCGTCGTCTCCAGCTTGGTTTATCTGCATGGCTTTCTGACTCCAGGGCTCATTGGGCTGGCGTTCACGTATGCTCTTAGCGTCGATGGTAGTCTTGCGAGTCTCGTCATGTCCTGGTCGTGGCTAGAAATTCAAATGGTAAGTCCCGAACGCATTCTGGAATACGGGGCTATCACGGCCGAAGGAAGCCAACGACCACTTGTCATCGAACCTGATGCCTCGTGGCCTCGTTCATCCACCGTTCAGTTCCAAGACGTCGTCTTCAGCTACAAGCAGGGAGGAGTTCCAGTTCTCAAGGGACTCTCCTTCAGTATCCGCAACAACGAGAAGATCGGCATCGTCGGACGCACCGGTGCAGGCAAGTCCAGTCTCACGATGGCCCTCTTCCGCATCAACGAGCTCGTGTCCGGTCGGATCCTGATCGACGGCACCGACATCGCCACCATGCCGCTGCGAACACTGCGCTCGAACCTGTCCATCATCCCACAGTCACCGGTGCTGTTCAAGGGATCGCTGCGAGGTTACATGGATCCGTTCGACGAGTTCTCGGACGCTGAGATCTGGAGCGCACTGGAGAAGGTGGACATGAAGACGCAGGTGAGTGCGTTGGAGGGTCAATTGACGTACGAGCTGAGTGAGAACGGCGAGAACTTCAGTGTGGGCGAGCGGCAGATGCTGTGCATGGGTCGCGCGTTGCTGACCCGGAGCCGCATCGTGGTGATGGATGAGGCCACGGCGTCGATTGACCACGCGACGGAGAAGAAGCTGCAGCGGATGATCAACGAGGACTTCCAGGACGCGACGGTGCTGACGATCGCGCATCGGTTGGGCACGGTGCTGGACTCGGATCGGATCATGGTGTTGAGTGACGGTCGAGTGGTGGAGTTTGACAACCCCCAGGAGTTGGTGAAGAACAGAAATGGAGTGTTTCATAAGCTAGCGAGTGAAGGAGGCTGTTTGAGTTACTACAGCGATGTTAAGTAGAAGGGCATCTAACTAACTAGAATATAAATGATTCTAAAGAGAAGCGACTGGTGCTTCGTAGACTCCTGTCCGACGTTTAAAGTCTTCGGAGTCTTTAACGTACTCCGTCGTCGCGTCAGTAGCTGCACCAAGTTCCATCGCAGCCAAGAGACCAACCTGGTTTCCACTGTCGAAGATGGACCAGCCAGTTTTCGAGCAGTCTGTAAGTTTCTCAAGGCGCGTCTCGTTCCCGTAAATGTGCACACTCAGTTTCTTGCGCAGTGGGCCTCCGATGCGAATGTAGTCGTCGAAGAACTGGAGAACATCGGACAGCTGGAGATTGCGTACCAGTTCTGCCAATTGCGTCTTGCGATCGAACTCGTACTGGTGGTTGGCGATTTCTACCAGCAGGGCTTGTACTTCTTCCTCCTGATTTTTGGGCTTCTCAATGTACCCCTTTACAACGGCCTGAATGTGTTTCTGCAACTGGTCAGAACTCATACGAACGATACTTTCACGGAATTCGCGCCAAAACGTGTCAATCCGCTGCTCGATGAACTCAGGCGGGGCGACATTGGATTGCACCACAATTTTGAACGACTGCACGCCATTGCCGCGCGAAGGTGTCGAATACACAGTGTAGCCTAATTGCTCTTTTGTTCGCAGTTGGTCAAACAGCGGCTCATCCACAATTTGCGAAAGTAAAGCCAACTTGGCGCGGTCCATGGGGTTCTCCACACCAATTTGATAGATGCAGTTGACTGCACAGTTTGCGTTGTCTGGGTTGGGGTGCACACATTTGTAGATGTAATGCACTCCACACGACAGCTTAACTTGTCGCCCGATCCAGTACTTCTTTGACGATGGCATGGATAGGGCTCGAGGAGCTCGGACTTGATCCACAATGACACCAGCTAAATCCTTCGCTTCAGAACTGGTCAAGTTGCCGTACAGGAGTATGTCACAAAAGACCTGGCGAAACAACCGCTTCGAGTGCGCTATGACGTCACGGAAGGAGCATGCTCGGATCGCAGTGACAATGTCATCAACGCTCCAGCTCCGTTCATGCAGCAAGTTGGACTCCTGCTGGACCGCGTGACGATGCGCTTCCTCCAGACGCATGTTCTCGAAAGAACGGCACTTGGCGTGTTTCACACGTTCGAACGCCTCATCACCGATATGGTTTTCGAAGCTTCCCATGACTTCCAGGATCCGCTGAACGAGAATTGGCAGCTTCGAGCTGTAGCCTCCAGTGCTCAGGTAGATATTGCTTCCGTTAAGACGCAGCTTATAGTTCATTCCCGCCAGGAGAGCATCGTATGAGTATTCATTCAGCTCGTCTTTCAGACACGCGACAAATAGCGCTGAAAGAGCATAATGGTATGGAGTAGGGTTGACTTCTGGCGAGTGGAAAGTGGCGACAGCGAACGTTCGGGGCTTCTTAAATTTCACATCAGGCTTGTACCACACACGACAATATTCATCGTCACGAATAACCTGAGGGTGCTCACGCTGCGTGTTCACTTTGGTTTCGTCCACAAGGCTCAAGTCTGTGACCACGAAAGCGTTAGGGTGCGGTAGGCGCAGTGTAATGTTGTTTCCCAGACTTGTCATTTCTTTCAAGAACTTCGAGGAGAGCGGCATCTCGTGGTATTTGGTACCATACCATTTCTCCTCTGTCGTCGCCCGCTCTTCCAGTGACTGGCATGCGATAAGCACTCTCACCTGCTCGGGCGTCATTAGCCTCAGCAATTCAAGAGCTTGCTCCCATTCGAAGGGGAAATACAGCACTCCCTCAGACACGATGTCGCGTGTCGGGAAGGTTTGCATGTTTGCAGCAACGACACTCGTAAAATCGGCTGGGGGGCTCTTGCTCTGAAACATGTAGTGAGTCTTGGACATGATTTCCAGTTCGTCAAACATCCACTTCTCCCAAGGTGACGACAGCATCAGGTTGATGTACTGGAACATAGCCTTCAGGACATCATCAGCATGCTCAATACCGTCTTCCGTCGCATCGAAACTCACTACGAACAGCGAGAACTCGTCATAGTCCTCGACAATTCCTGCATATACACTGTTCGCCCACTTTTTCTTCTTGAGGTAGGAAAGCAACGATCCCTGGCCCTCGTGCCCAATGAGATGGCTCAGTACAGACGCATGTTGCTGCGAATATCCTTTCCCACGCAGCGGGGGCAGCACCCATGACACTTGCACCACTTTCCAGTCCATGACTGGGACAACTTCAAGCCGTCTGGCCAGTTGATCCACTGTATATGGCGGTTCTTCGTCAAACAACGGGCTTTCTCTCCCCGAGTTGGGGATCTCAGCAAAGTACTCGAGCACCCATCTACTCAGCGTCTCGACGTCTTCCTTCCCGTAAACCACGAGTTTCATTATACTAGCGGAGTAGAATTCCTTGTAGAACTTGAGCAGTGCGTCTCTCACATCGATCCCCTGCTCCATTGGTGTAGTACTGAGTGTCTCTTTATTCCCCACTCCGAATTTATGATACGGGTGTTTGTGGTTGCCCAAACCACGCTCCAACTGGTTAATGCGCCAACTGTCGTCCTGCAAGTAGTTGGTACTCTCCGAGTCCACCGCGTTCATCTCCCGCTCTGTTGCGCTGGCTGTGAAGAGAGGAGCGATGAAGAATTGCGCAAAGCGATCCAGTGCCTCGTGCAAATGAGCTGCCCCCACGTCAAAGTAGAAATTGGTATCCCGTCCGGATGTGAAGGCGTTGCTACTTCCTCCTCTCGCGTTTAGAAATACACTGTAGCTGTTCTCATCTGGATACTTTTCTGTGCCTAGAAACAACATGTGCTCGCAGAAATGAGCAAGACCTGGGAGCTCTTCCGGGTCGGAATGGAAACCCACACGGACGTCCATAGCGGCAGAAGCCGTCTCCGTGTTGGGGTCAGACACTACCAACACGTGAAGATCATTAGGGAGCGTCAAGTACTTGAATTGCCGCTCGTCCAGAGACGACACGTCGATCCCGTCCGCAGTCTGCACCACACGCTGCGTCGCCATTGCTACTGACAGTTTTTTATCCAATCAAAAAAATATTTGAGCCGGCCTATAGGACCTAAAAGTAATTTTCAAAACCATTTTATTAAATGAAATCATCAATTAATTGCTTGCAAATTGCAAGTTGCAATTAAAATTGCGGGAGATTGAAAATAAAATTGTTTATAAGAAAGCACTTTCTTTAGAAAATCCAATACTATTGGTACAATACAATCCACAACAACTATTGACAATTGAGTTATTGTTTCCCGCCTGATAGAATCCAACCTGAAGTGACGGCATCGTACGTCGCTTTCCGTATGAGCGGTGTCCTGGGCCCATCAGGTTGGTAGAATAGTAGTGGAGCTGACGAGTTGATCGTCGAGTAGGTGTCCACAAAATCCCAGACAGTCACACCAACGCACCTCATGACCCTCTTGCAAGCTGACACCACATTCGTGATGATGCCGACCTGCTGCTGCTGCTCACGTACGGTTGGCTTCGCCGTGCTTGTCTTCACGTCAAGTTCGGTCACCGCGACGTCCATGTGCTTTATCGTAAAACGGCGAAAGTTGTCGAATATTTTCGCTCCCGCCACCGAGTCGTTGTTGGTGTAGTGCGACTGGAAGCCGATACCCTCGACCCAATGTTTGTGGCTTCTTAGATCCGTCACCATTTCCAGCACCGCATCGGACTTGTTGTTGATAACGTTAATGTTGAAGTCGTTGTAGTACAATCTAGCTTGTAAGCTTAGGTTCGCCTTAACTTCGTTTGCTGTCTTAAAGGCGGCAGTGATGTAGTCCTTGCCCGTCTTCTTGTACCAGAATGATTCCCGATAAGAGCCGTCTTCTTCAACCGCCTCACTTAAAACATCCCAAGTGATACACGAATTGCCAAAGTGTGTCATGAGCTTGGTAATATGGTTGGACATCGCCTCCAGTAGCTTAGCTTTCTCCAGGACCTGCACCCATTCCGGGACTTGTTTGTGCTACGCACAACATAGTTAACACTCCTTAGCAAATTAGCATTAAACAACTCGACCTACCCAAACAAGAGGTTGGCAGCGTATACGAATTCCTGTTTTGTTGGCGAAAGCAACGATTTTGTCGGCATCATCAAACGTAAAGACGCCTTGCTTGGGTTCCGTTGCATCCCACTACAATATGCGCGCAGAATTAATTAGCAGCAACAACAGACAAAGGCATGGATATGCAAAACACACCTTCATGGCGTTGGTTGGGGTGATCACTCCAAAATCGCTGGTATCGTTGAGTACCTTGATGTAGTAAGGGTCGCCTAATTGCTTGATGTCAGTAGCCGTTCCCATGTATTTGCCCCCCTTCTCCTGCCACGCGGTCTTGGCCAGGTCGTTGAGCCCTTGTGGATCAGTGTATGTGGACTCGACCATGACTCGAGGATCGCCATTGGCGATAACTAGCGAGCATGCACCAAGCACCAGCGTGAAGAGAGCATTCATCATTTCGCGTCGGGAAGCGTGCACGACACAGCGAGAAACGGAGAATGCCAGTACACAGCGAGAGAGGATGAGATCTGAACCAAAATGTCTGAAAAATGAACCAACGCACTAGTAACTTTACCAATCGTCTATTAAGTTCACCAAAGACCTTGCGATTGGCCCTACGACGAGGGCTAGGCAGCTTTCACAATCATCTGCACCCCGCGTTTGAATGTGTAATAGTACATACATAGTAATATTTGAATGTACATGCATATCGTCGATATTATCGATGGGTAAGTATAAAATAATAAGGCTTTCCTTTCATTTCACGGAATAAGTTACTTGGAGAATTACGTTGATGGATTTCTTGAATTCAACAGTTCAAAAGAGCAGGTCGCCATTAGCGAGGGTGAAATCTATAAATACGCTAAGGGGAACACAAGATGCGAAGAATCGCGACTGATACCAAAATTAGCATTATTTTCTTTCTTGCCAGTAATTCTACCTTTGCAATTGTTTAGACACAAATAGTTGGTCTAGCCGAGGAGACCATGCCGATGGAGTATACGTGGAGAGCGATTGGTACAGCCGAGGGAGAACTACTGGCAAACACAAAGCTCGATAAGATGCGATCGCTGCATGTCTACACTAACAACAAGAACAAACGCTGCTCGATATGCAAGGAAAACACCGATGGGCACAAGATGAGGTACAAAATGTGGTACTGTGTTTCATCAACTTGCAACACGAGTGGTGAGAAATGCCCTTATTGGTTGAAGCTTCTTCAATGTTTTGCAACGGACATCTACTCATTTTATGAGCATGAAAACCATCTCGCCAACGTCGGATCCCCCAAAGAAAGAGTGTTTACCCTTGCGATGAAAACTCAAAGTCGGACAATGATCACTGATGGGGTTAAACCAGCACGCATACGGAATAGCCTGATCGACCAATTCTCGATGGACCGGAGCTCTGTTCCAGAGTTGAAGACAATTCAGAATTTTGTGTACAACTACAAACGATCCACCCTGATGAATACCGATTTTGTTGACGATGTGATTTCTCTCGCCAAGGAATCGCGTTACAGCCCTGAACTTGATGATTTGACCCCGTTTTCGTTTGGATACAAATTGGATAATGATGGAAATCCAGTGTTGGGAGAAGGAAACGATGAAGATCCATTTATTCTAGCCTTTTCAACGAAGTACATGCTACGGCAACTGAATAGATCTCCCGGAGAATTTGTATTTCACATGGATGCTACATTTAAGTTGACCACGAAAGAATTTCCTTTGTTTGTGTGTGGCATATCAGATGCCTCCAGACATTTTCACTGTGTCGCGCTCTTCATTACTTCTCAAAGAACACATGTACAATACGCTGCAGCACTAAACGCAATTTCATCTCAATTTTGCGAGGTGGTTGGACGCAGCGTTAATGTAACGTACTTTATGGGGGATGCTGAGGAAGCTCAATTGAACGGCTTTGAAGAGAGCATTGGTGTGTCAACCGACTGTGACTACCTCATGTGCTTTTTCCACGTGATTTCCAATGTAAAGAAGCGTCTGAGTGGAATTTCTGAACAATCCACACAAATAATTTTTCGAGATATATATGACCTTCACTACTCTCGGAATGCGGATGAATATGAGTCAACAAAGACGTCTGCGTTGGTGAGATGGAATGCACGTTCTGATCTGGCGGATTTCACATCTTACTTTGAAAAGCAGTGGTTAAGTTCCAGGTTCAATAAGTGGCAGTGTTTCCGTTCACCTTGTGGGTTTGCCAAGACGAACAACCCAGCAGAGACTTTCAACAAAATGATTAAACGGGACTACAGCTTACATGTTCGCCTGAAAATGGCTGATATAACTCAAAAATTGCTGAAGCTTTGTCGACATCAATCAGTGACAGGTCGTGATTTTACTACTGCTGCAATGCCTAGTTCGGTAATGGTGTCGAGGGCCAAGAAATTATTCAACGCATCCTTGCTTTTGGTTTCCAACCCAAATTGCAATCTCAACATCTTGCTCGCAGATAGCACAGTGTCCGAAGATAAAGTTGTGGTAAAAAGTATCTACAGCGCAACCGATGCTGCAGACGCAAAGAAAAAAAGGAGATGTCAACGAGCGCCGTATGGAGCATTTCCGTCAGCCTTCTAATGGCTGGGTTGTCGACATCGGTAAAAGAAGTTGTAACTGCAGTTCATATTTCAAGTACGCGTATTGTGTTCATGTGCTGGCAGCTTTGAGATCACGAAACGTAACGATTCCTGGGTGGAAAGGTTCGCAACGAGTTTTCGCAAGTAGGCGACTTAACCGCAAGCGGGATACGGGTGAAGTTCGAGAACACAACGCCTTAGCAAGAAATGACCAAACTGTTCGGAGAAGCGACCCTAATAGACGAGTACGAGGCCGAGGTAGTGGTCGAGGACGTGGAAGCAGTCGAGGGCGGCGCGGAAGACGATTTGAGCTAGACCTAGAAACGAATGGTAACGAAGCCCCCGTCGGCAGACCGCGTCGGGTTCAGGGGGCGTTGTCGTTTGACTAGAAAGTTCATCACGGGTGATATGTACAAGTTGTGCTACTGTCACTTCTTTTATCCAATATAAAAGTTTTTTATACTACTACCTTAATTAATCGAAACAAACAATTGTACATACTTTTTATCGTGTACCGGGCGATACGTAGCACAGGTCGGGGTTGATGAACCTTTTAAATTAAATTCAGGGGAACACTTCAAAAACGTTGTATGATAACGTGGCAACTGACATACTACATTAGTTGTACTGCATATTAAACCAAAATCATGTAGACACGTACGTTCCTATTGATATGTAGAATGGCATAGCCCTCGTTTCTTAGGACGATGAAACGTTTTCGTATAGGGGGAACACAAAAAAGAATGGATGTGAGAAACTTAACATGGCAAATCTTCTTGTAAGTTTTACATCGCACAACATATATGGACCAATGAAATACGTTGATAGATTCCGCATGCATTGTGGTCTCGAACAATATCACACCCGTTTCTTTCCTAAAGTGTGTTTTTAAAATCAGGGTACCACTTGTATTTCGTCAATTAGATTTGTATAGATCGCTAAAGAACATGTTGCTGTTAAGAAGATATTGCAAGGGATTTAAAAAGAATATAACATGCATTTACTTCTTAAAAGTACGGGCAAAAGCTATCGAAGCCTTCCTCTTTCTGGAGCGTCTGTGGCTGCACGTGCCTCGCTTGCTCTTTGCTTGGAATTCTGGAAACTTGTCGAAAACCCGTCTTGTAAAAGATTCAATTTCTTGTTTTATAGAATCCATGTCCAATTCACGACCTTCCATTGCACAGTATGCCACTAAAACTTTGGCCCAAGCAGCTTCTGAGTTCTTGCGTGATCCACATCGTGCTCTTGTCGCGTAAATGTACGATTCAAGCAAATCACTCTTTAGAATGAAAACGTACCCATCGATAATGCTCCATTGGTCTATCGCTGGCACATGTGGCTTGTACCCAAGAACAACCGAATGATACACTAAACTGTTTGTGTACACAACGTCACCAGGTTTTTGAACGACCACCACTGTGCGATGGTGGGCTGCCATCCGGTTGAAAGCTCCACAATCAAACCTAAAAGAAAAGTTCTTCGCAGATTCAAAATCCAAAAAGGCAATCGCAGATTCAAAATCCAAAAAGGCAATCCATATCTTGAAACAATCCTTTAAACAAGGTGGTATGTACGATAATACCCGGCCGAAATCCACGTGACCTGGAGTTTCCCTGTTGCGGGCTTGCACCCAGCTTTCTCGCTCGCAAACAAAACCAGTAGAGGCCGGAATGGAAAACTTGTCTCGATATGCTTGAATTGTCCACCCACATTGTCCAGGTGGAGTCGCCACACCTCGGCTTCTTGACAAATCAACTTGCTTGTCCACAAAGGCCGGGACATCTTGCGTTCCAAATTCGTTGTATAAATGAGTCAAGGTCTCAGGGAGACGGTCTCCATCACAACCAGAAACCAAATCATTGTACGCTCCGGTGAACACTAAAATCGGGGCTCCACTTGAAACAGCATTCTCCAGATTAAAACCTCCACTGCGGTATCTGTCAATTGATCGTTCAATATTGCGGCATAAGAGCTGACGGTTGTAGTTGACTTCTCCTAAGTTTGCGTTCATTACAAGCTCAGTTAAACCTGCTACATAATTTTTGGCACTATAATATAGCAGTTAGCATCATTTAAAAAAATAAACAAAATAACTGAAATGCGTACCTCAAATCTTCAGCCGAATTGGCGACGTTTGCTCCTGGAGCAGCCATCGGCTTCTCACCCACGCTAGGCGTTTCTGTGGACGTCTCGGCTGTGCAGGGGTCTCCCTGGACGTCTCCTTAGGCATGTGGGCTGTGCTGGGTATCTCGGCCGCGCTGGGTCCCTCCTTGGCCATCTCTTCCGCGCTGTGGGGCCTCTCGCTGGCCATCTCGACCGTGCTGGGTCTCTCGGTGGCCATCTCGCCCGTGCTGGGCGTCGACCTGAGCGTTCTCGCTGCGTTGGGCGGCTCCCTGTGCGACTTTGCTGCGTTAAGCGTCTCCCTCGGCGTCTCCCCTGAGCGTCTTGGTTGCCTCTATAAGTGTGAATGACAGCCACTGTCTGACAGCCAGTCAGAGGTACTGTCGTGAGACACTTAGGGTAAGGAGTGGTCTCGACTCTTGACACTTCCTAACTCAAAGGTTCATATTAACTAGTTTAGTTCAAATGTCAGAATAGCTGGTTCAGAATTCAGGTTTTCTCGTACACAGCTAGGTGGACGGGCGTCGCTGTACACCTTTGCCGCTCGGTCCATGCGGCATTACAAGTGCTGTAAGGACGGGGTACGCCACTGTGTGATGATGCTACTACACCGAGATAGTCTCTAAGATTTGCATTTGCTGGGGTGACCCAAGACTTGGGTCAAGGTTGAAGCTCAATTAGAATAGCAAAATAGCAAAGCTGTTCTCAAGTCGTGCGTGTGTTTTATTACAGACTCCGATAGCCATATCGGAGCCCGATAGAGAACAACTTGTTTTGTACGAGCGGGAAAGAGAGAGGGGTCATGAACAGTATAACGGTAGGGAGGACCCGGAGTTTTCAAACTATTATATCTACTATTATTTAGATGAACTGCATTCCTGACAAGAATGCAAACTGTAAAAGCGTGAAAATCTGGCGCACAGAGAGTCACTCCTCAAGAATCTCGAGTCAAGATGCAGGAACTTCCAGGAAGCTTGCAAAATCATTGCGGCCGCTGTACAGTTATCTGCCAGATAACTTATCACCCCAGCAAGCGCTATCTTGCTGATGTGACTTCAATCCCAGACACCGACGGAGAAACCAGCTTGGTTTTGCTTTTCAGGACTGTTGCATGCAGGCCGAGATAAAGAAGTAGTAGTAAGTAGTACATGTCGTCGTAGTAGTAATTTGATCGACACATTCATATCTGTCTTTGATTTAGAAGAGATACACTTTAGTAGCAGTACTACCAATGTTTTCAATACTATCCTTTCACATCGACATAAACACCTTTCTTTCTTGCCAAGTGCACTCAAGTTACAAAATCCAACCCGCGGTGACGGCATCATACGTTGCCTTCCGTACGAGCGGGGTGTTGGCTCCTTCTGGTTGGTAAAACAGGAGCGGGGCCGACGATTTAATCCACGAGTACGTGTCCACAAAATCCCAGACCGTTGCTCCAACGCAACGCTTGGTCTTCTTGCAAGCCGAGACGACATTGGTAATGATGCCAACCTGCTGCTGCTGCTCACTCACAGTGGGCTTGGCCGTGCTGGTCTTCACGTCGAGCTCCGTGATCGCGACGTCCATGTTCTTTAGCGTAAACCGACGCAAATTGTCGAAGATGTCTGCACCAGCCACAGAGTCATTATTGCTATAATGAGACTGAAAGCCAACACCTTCGACCCAGAGTTTATGCATCCGTAGGTCTGTGACCATCTTCAGCACTGCATCCGACTTGTTGTTGGCGACATTGATGTTGTAATCGTTGTAGTATAGTTTTGTCTTTAGACCAAGCTTGGCCTTGACTTCGTTGGCGGTTCTGAAGGCGGTCGAAATGTACTCCTTACCCGTCTTCTTGTACCAGAACGATTCGCGATACGAGCCATCCTCTTCGATGGCTTCATTGACGACATCCCAGGCATAGCACGTGTCTCCGAAGTGCGTCATGACCTTGGTGATGTGGTTGGACATCGCCTTTAGGAGTGCAGCCTTCTCCAGACTTTGGACCCACTCGGGCACTTGCTGGTGCTGCAATTGCACAATCCAAGCGGTCAGTTACTGTAGTAGTTATATAGCACTTCAGCAATAGAACGTACCCAAACGAGAGCGTGACAACGAACTTGAGCTCCAGTTTTGTTGGCGAAGGCGACAATTTTGTCGGCATCGTCAAAAGTGAAGACGCCCTGCTTGGCCTCGGTGGCATCCCACTGTAAAGAGAAGCAGGCATAGCGTTAATGTTGAACGTGTTCCCATATTATCCACAAGTAAAGGTCTCACCTTCATGGCGTTGGCTGGGGTGATCATGCCGAAGTCCTGGGTGTTGTTGAGCTCCCCAGTGTAGTACTTGTCGCTCAATTGCTTGACGTCCGTGGCTGTGCCCATGTACTTGTTTCCCATCGACTTGGCCAGGTCATTCAATCCCTTAGGGTCCGTGTACGTGGACTCGATCATTACTCGGGGATCGGCGGCCGCAACGGCCAGCGAACTGGCGCCGAGCGCCAACGCAATAACGGCGTTCATCCTGTTCCGACCTGAGCACGCGCGTGAAAAAGCGAGGAACGAATAGTGGCCAGCGCGTCGAAATGAAAAAGATGGAGAAGCGGACGGACGGACGACTACATCCCATCGCAAAATGCTTTCTTGCCTCGCTTTTCTTGTTCGTGCTGTTCGAGATAAAAAGGGGCATGCAGCTTTTGGCTCGATGTAATGGTGGCTGCGGCTGTCATCCGCCACTTTGCCGAGAAACCTGCTGCTTAAAGCGACGTTCAATAAAGAAGCGCTGGCAAATTTTGAGCATGTTTCACTGTGTGATTTAGGGCAGGTTTGCAGTTTATGATAGGCTCAGACTGGTACATGTAGCCACAAAGATGTCGTTGAAGGCGAGCTTGAAAATGAACGAGATCTGCCCTGGTATAGGGAACTGTTGACTCATGGGCAGTGGAAGCTTGATACGGTGCATGTAGCATTCGAAGTTCACGAGTTTCACTGCTAGTTCTGTAGCAAATGTTGCAGTATTATAGAGAGGAACATACAGGTTAGGCTAAGCAGGGAACATAAATTCATTAATATCATGCCTACAACAGCTTATCCAGATATCCTCCTTCCTTCGCTAGCTCGTAAAACACTCCATTCTTATTCTTCACCAACTCCCGAGGACTGTCGAACTCCACCACTCGACCGTCACTCAACACCATGATCCGATCCGAGTCCAGCACCGTGCCCAACCGATGCGCGATCGTCAGCACCGTCGCGTTCTGGAAGTCCTCGTTGATCATCCGCTGCAACTTCTTCTCCGTCGCGTGGTCAATGGACGCCGTGGCCTCATCCATCACCACGATACGGCTCCGGGTCAGTAGCGCGCGACCCATACACAGCATCTGCCGCTCGCCCACACTGAAGTTCTCGCCGTTCTCGCTCAGCTCGTACGTCAGTTGACCCTCCAACGCACTCACCTGTGTCTTCATGTCCACCTTCTCCAATGCACTCCAGATCTCAGCGTCCGAGAACTCGTCAAACGGGTCCATGTAGCCTCGCAGCGCTCCCTTGAAGAGCACAGGTGACTGTGGGATGATGGACAAGTTCGAGCGCAGTGTTCGCAGCGGCATGGTGGCGATGTCAGTGCCGTCGATGAGGATCCGACCGGACACGAGCTCGTTGATGCGGAAGAGGGCCATCGTGAGACTGGACTTGCCTGCACCGGTGCGTCCGACGATGCCGATCTTCTCGTTGTTGCGGATGTTAAATGAGAGTCCCTTGAGCACTGGAACTCCGCCTTGCTTGTAGTTGAAAACGACATCTTGGAACTGAACGGTGGATGAACGAGGCCACGAGGCATCAGGTTCGATGACAAGTGGTCGTTGGCTTCCTTCGGCGGGGATGGATCCATATTCGAGAATTCTTTCAGGACTCACCATTTGAATTTCCACCCATGACCAGCACTGCACAAGGCTGGCAAGACCGCTGTCAACACTAAGGGCGTAGGTGAATGCCAGTCCAACTAGACCAGGAGACAAGTAATCGCGCAGGTACACGAGACCAGATACCACCACAAAGATGACGCCCGAGCCGATAAGCTGCATGCGAACTTGGAACCACTGCTGCGTGACGGTCTCCGAGAACCAACACTTGCTGTTCACATCGTTGCGAATAAAGTTTTCGGTAACCATGCGGTCAACGGTGTCTTGACCGAACGCTCGAATTACCACAACACCTTCCTCCGACTGCGTCACATGGCTCAAGACCGGGGACGAGGATACTTTCCAGAGCCGAGAGATCTCTCGGGATGGAGCGAGGTAGAAGTTGGCGATCCTTACATACATCCACACCAACGGGACAATCAAAGCGCCCAAGAAGTTCATAGTGTACACTGCAGTCGCTAGCTGACACACCGTGAAGAAGAACATGGCCAGAAAACTTCCGTAAGCGAACGGAATATTAAAGTCCACAGCCGACATGTCGTCACCGTATCGGTTTACGATACGTCCAATAGGGTTCGCGTCGAAGAAACGAAGCGGGGCCTTCAGCAGTGACACCGTCATGTTATCAAAAAGCTGTCGAGCTCCACGAAGACCGACAACTGCAATCGTTGCGGTACGAATCAACACCATCACTGCCGTGCCAGCGCCCAACCACGCGTAGACCTTCATATTGTAGACCGTATCTGCTGGGTTATATGCGCCGTCCTTCTTCCCCGTCCAATGACTCAACCACAAATCACTACCAATCTGGAAGACCTGCCACAACGTCTGCACGACAAACAGGAAAATACACACGTTCATGCCGCCAAGCGCGTTGAAGTAGTTTGAGAAGACTTCCTTCGATACACGGCCCTCCTCGCGCTCCTCGTCATCGATGAGACGGCCTGCATTCTTGTTGGAGGTCTCTCCATCGTGGCTAGCATCATCTTTAATGGAGCGGGGTGAAACAGCCAGCGTGTACGAGTAACGGGGTAGAGCAACGTCGTGTCGAACAGCTTCCAGCTTGCCCTCTCCAACCAGCACCTTCAAGTTAGCGGCCTCGCTTGCAATGATGTCAGCACTGTGTGTCACCAAAATGACGGTCTTCTCTGCCAACAGGTTGCAGATACAGTCACCGAAGATTTGGCTCTGCACAATAGCATCCACCGCAGCCAGAGGAGAGTCGAGCAGCAACGTATCAGCATCCGAGTAGCACGCACGAGCCAGACACACACGAGCTTTCTGACCGCCCGAGAGGTTGACGCCCTTCTGACCAATCTCCGTTGCATCACCGCCAGGGAACTGCTTCAGGTCTGGAAGCAGACCACACGCAGCGATCACTTTCGAATATTTCTCCTTGTCATACGGCAGTCCGAACAGAATGTTGTCACGAATCGTCATGTTCTGGATCCACGTCTGCTGCGAATAGTAAGCAACACGTCCCCGAACGAAGACGCCACCCGCCAGCTTGTCCATTTCACCCAGCAGCGCCGAACACAACGACGACTTGCCACTTCCAACAGATCCGTGAACGATGACGAGGTCCCCCTTCTTCACCGTGAGGTTAACGTTGCTGAGCAGTGGCGTGTCCTTCGTCCAACCAAATGAACCATCTTGGATGGCCATGACGACGTTGTCAGGCTGCGCTGGGTCTTCTCGAACGACGTTGGTAGGCGTGAATTCATCCAGCGAGAGGTAATCGGAAAAGCGGGCGAGGGAGATCTTGGCTTGGATACACGTCTGAATCACCGTGGGTAGGTCTCGCAGGGGGTCTCGGAGCGCGTTGAATAATGCGATGGCAGTAAAAACCTTCGCCGCTGTCAGCACTTTGCCCATAGTAATTGCATAAACAGCAAAGGACACAGCAGACACTGCCAAGGGAGAGCCCCAGAGCACGAAGATGTTAAGAGCCCCCAGGTACATAAACTTCTGAAGCGCCGACAGTTCCGTGGCGCGTAATTGGTGAATCTTATCAGCGAATTTGTCCTCCCACGCGTTCAGCTTGACGATCTGAATGGCGTTAAACACCTCCTTGATGGTCTTCATGCGCTCGTCCTTGTGCTTCATCAGGCCTTCGAACGTGCTTCCAGACACTTTCGCGATCACGAAACTCGCCAGCATAAAGAGTGCGATCACCGCCAAACCGGCAAAGGCTGCGAGGTCAATGACGTCGTACAACATGTAGACGACCACCACGATCTGGATCGGGATAATCCACAAACTGTTGATCTGGAAGGCTGCAAACAGGACATTATTTACATCGGACGAGTAGAGATTGGATATATCCACGGCCTTCGAGTCGCCTTTGCTCTGGATACTTCGACGCATGGCCTTCCGGAACAGCAGCGCTTTGAGCGTCACCGTGAGGCGCAAGGCGATTAACTCGAGGTAAAACCTCATTTGAGTGGTCACCACTGCGTTGACAACTCTGGACGCGAAGAAAGCACTGAGCCAGACGCTCAAGCTGTACATGTCGATCTGTGGCGATGCGAACACCGTGATGACGTGGTTCAGCACTGCAGGCGCGAAGACGTTGCAAGCGGTAGTGAACAGCATCGCCAGGCCACACAGGAAGAAGCGGTCTCCGTAGGCTGACAACATAGCTCGGACGATGTTTTTATCATGTCGTTCGTAGTGCTCCACGAACTCTTCAAAAGCTGCAGCCGAGCGGTTCTCGCCCTCGAGTTCCCACAGATCGTCGTTGTCCAGTTGACGCACGTTGCCGGCGCTCATCATCGGGTTGGCGTATGAGAAGAAGAGTCGAGACCAGAAGGACGCAGTGCCGGGCGTGCACCCAGCGTCGTGCAGCTTCTGCTTGGTCTGGTCCACGTCATCGCTGATACTAGCGAACGTGGAGTAGCGTGGTTGTTTGGTTTTAGTGGCGGGGGAGACGATGGCCTGGGTGCCCGTCTGTTGCAACACCGTCATGACGGGTGGAGGTCCTAGACGTGAGTGGTTGGAGGCCAATTGACAAGTGACTGGGACCCAGTCTGGGTCTCATCGAAGTCCCGTTCCGCTGCTAGCCTTGCGGACGGCGCAGATGAGTGTTCAACCCATAGTGAGTGCAAGTGAAAGGAAGGAGTGAAAAGGATTGCCAATCATTAGTCGAAAATGAAAAACAGAACACGTTTCGGTGGTCGAAAGAAGAAACGGTTGAAGTATGTTCCTACCAGCTTCAGCTTTTGGTTCGAAGTCGAAACAGTCAACGGTTGGCTGCAGCTCAGCACTTTACGGTCTCGTCACACGAACGTCATCATGGATACGTAAGTGTGAGCGGCCAAAACTGATCGCAAATCTATACACCCAACTTCTCCAGATATCCTCCTTCTTTCGCGTTGCCAACCCGCATCATATCGTCTGCGTACCAGAGAAAAAGTCTCGACAGGAGCGGTGCGGACTGGCGACGCGGCACTTTGGACGACGTCGGCACCTTGAAGAACGTGGCATATTCCCGCGACGATGGAGACGGTTGCAACTGCGACGAGCTCATCACACTCAATTAGACTGCTTTAAATGCTTCTGGTAGCCAATGAAGTCTACAGATCAAAGAGAAAGTGCAGCCTACTTCGCCATGATGGCAAAACTGTTTGGGTTGAAAATGTGCTGGATGAGTGGTGCAACGGGTATTTTCACGCATGAATACAGTTTTGTTTTCTTTATAGCAACTGGTCTAGGTATCCTCCTTCCTTCGCTAGCTCGTAAAACACTCCATTCGTGTTCTTCACCAACTCTCGAGGACTGTCGAACTCCACCACTTGACCGTCACTCAACACCATGATCCGATCCGAGTCCAGCACCGTGCCCAACCGATGCGCGATCGTCAGCACCGTCGCGTCCTGGAAGTCCTCGTTGATCATCCGCTGCAGCTTCTTCTCCGTCGCGTGGTCAATGGACGCCGTGGCCTCATCCATCACCACGATGCGGCTCCGGGTCAGCAACGCGCGACCCATGCACAGCATCTGCCGCTCACCCACACTGAAGTTCTCGCCATTCTCGCTCAGCTCGTACGTCAATTGGCCCTCCAACGCACTCACCTGCGCCTTCATGTCCACTTTCTCCAATGCGCTCCAGATCTCAGCGTCCGAGAACTCGTCAAACGGATCCATGTAACCTCGCAGCGCTCCCTTGAACAGCACCGGCGACTGTGGGATGATGGACAGGTTCGAGCGCAGTGTTCGCAGCGGCATGGTGGCGATGTCGGTGCCGTCGATCAGGATCCGACCGGACACGAGCTCGTTGATGCGGAAGAGGGCCATCGTGAGACTGGACTTGCCAGCACCGGTGCGTCCGACGATGCCGATCTTCTCATTGTTGCGGATGTTGAAGGAGAGTCCCTTGAGCACTGGCACTCCACCCTCCTTGTAGCTGAAGACGACGTCTTGGAAAGAAATGGTTCCAGTATTGGGCCATGGCTGGTTTGGCTCAATGGTAAGTGAAGTCTGTTTTCCCTCTGGAGGAATGGAAGCGTATGCCATGATCCTTTCCGGACTAACCATTGCAATCTCTAGCCACGACCAAACGCGAACCAGTCGAGCGAGGCGACTGTCGATGCTCAAAGCGTAGGTGAATGCAACCCCAACTAGTCCAGGGGAGAGATAGTCATGAAGGTAAACCAAACAGGATACCACCGCAATGACAACGCCACAGCCGATGAGCTCCATGCGAAGTTGAAACCACGTCGACACCACAAAGTCACAGAACCAAGCGCGAGCATTCACGTCGTTGCGCGAAAAGTTTTCAGAAACGGTTTGTTGAACGCACTGAGTCCCAAATGCTCGAATTGTAGTCACACCTTCTTCTGCCTGTGAGATGTGGCTGAGAACTGGAGAAGAAGCCACTTTCAACAACCGAGAAATCTCTCGAGACGGCATCAAGTAAAACTTGGCGAACTTGACGTAGAGATACGCGAGTGGGATGATGAACACAACCAGAATCTTCACAATGTACATCGCAGTCGCCAACTGGCAAAAGGTGAAGAAGAATGATACCAATAAGCTTCCAGTCGAGAATGGAAGATCCGTTTCCACAGACGTCATATCTCCTCCAAACCGATTCAGAATTCGACCGATCGGATTGACATCGAAGAACCGTAGCGGCGCAGATAACAGGGCTTGTGTTAGCAGTCGGAAAAGATCTCGAGCAGCACGAAGTCCTGCAGTGGTCGTCGTCACAGTCCGTGCGAGTACCATTAAAGCACTTCCTCCACCCAACAGAGCGTAAACTGCCATGTTGTACTGCGTTCGTGAAGGATCGTACGCACTTCCCTTTTGACCCGTCCAGTGACTCAGCCACAGGTCACTTCCAATCTGACAACCCTGCCATAAAGATTGAATCACTAGCAACAGCAGCAGCACTTTCAAGCCTCCCATTGCGTTGAAGTATTGCCAGAAAACTGCCGCTGATACTCGTCCTTCCTCACGTTCCTCGTCTTCAATCAGGCGACCAGCACCACGGAGCTCTGAATCGTTGATAATTTCTATCTGCGATTCCTCCTTCGTAGATAACTTCGACGCGAAACTGGTTCGAAGGCGTTGAATTTCCTGCCGCTTTGCTGATATTCGCCCGTCGGATACGAAAACCTTGCAACTCGCTGCACCAGACTCGATCACTTCGTGGTTATGGGTAACTAGAACCACCGTTTTGTCTGCCAACAACCCACAAATGCACTTGTTGAAAATCTCGCTCTGAACCACCGCATCAACTGCAGCAAGAGGCGAATCCAAGATAAACACATCTGCCTCCGAGTAGCAGGCGCGTGCCAAACTCACTCGAGCTTTCTGTCCACCGGATAAATTGATTCCTTTCTGGCCGATTTCAGTTGCGTCACCACTGGGAAACTGTAGCAAGTCGGGGAGGAGGCCACACGCATCCAAAACGTTTTGATACTTGCTGTGATTGAAAGTCTGTCCGAAGAGGACATTCTCTCGAATTGTCATATTCTGAATCCAGGGCTGTTGCGAGTAGTAAGCCACTCTGCCATTCACCGACACCTTCCCGTTCATTTTCTCCATTTCTCCTAGCAACGCAGAGCACAAAGAAGACTTACCGGAGCCAACCGATCCATGAACAACGACGAAATCCCCTTTCTTCACTGTGAGATTCACGTCCGATAGCACTGGATCAGCACCTTCGTTCCACGCGAACGTGCCGTGTTCGACCACAATTGCTACGTCATCTGGAATGGACGGATCGCTTCGAGTCACATTGGCCGGATCCACTTCGTGAAGCGCGAGGTAATCAGCCATTCGATCAAGCGATATTTTAGCCTGCAAACACTGTTGAATGATGCGTGGTAAATCACGCAGTGGATCACGAAGCGAGTTAAAGAGCGCGATAGCTGTGAACACTCTGGCAGCTGTCAGTGTACGGTCCATTACTAGTGTGTAGACAGCGAACGAGACGGTGGACACGAACAATGGTGATGCCCACAAGACGAAAATGGACCCGCACATTGTGTACACGAAGCGAGACAGCGCGCGGAGTTCAAATGAGCGAAGAGCGAACAACTTTTCCTCAAACTTGATTTCCCACGCGTTGAACTTGACAATCTGAATGGCCCCAAAGACCTCCTTGACGAGCTTCATCCGCTCGTCTTTGCGTCTCATCAGCTCCCTGTATGCCGCACTGCTCCACCTGGAAAGGAAGAATGCCGCTACCATCGAAAGCAAGATAACGGCGACTCCAGCGAAGGCTGCAAGACCCAGCACGTCGTACAGCATGTAGACTACGACTGCTATCTGAATCGGCAGAATCCATAGCGTGTTAATCTCACCGGCGACGTAGATGACCCTATCGATATCCGACGAGTAAATGTTGGCGATGTCCACCGCCTTGGCGTCACTGCGGCTCTGGATACTGCGTCGCATCGTCTTCTCGAACAGCAGAGCTCTGAGCGACACTGCCATGCGGAACATCATCAGTTGAATCTGAAAATCTACGTGAGGAGCCACTAGAGCGTTCGCAAGACGAGAGGCGAAAAAAGCTCCAAGCCATACGCCGAGACTCGTCATATCCATCTCCGGAGCGGCAAAGGCGTCGATCACGTGGTGCAGCACAACAGGAGCGAACAAGATGCAGGCTGTTGAAAAGGCCGACGCCAGTCCACAAAGCAGGAACTTCCACCCGTAACCATGTACAATGGCTCGAACGATGGATTGATCCTGTTGCTCGTAGTGACGCTTAAAGAAAGCGAAAGCGACCTCCGAGCGACTGTCGTCGTCCAGTAAGAGCAGGTCGTCCTGGTCCAGTTGCCGTACGTTGCCAACGCGCATCATATCGTCTGCGTACGAGAGCAAAAGTCTCGACAGCAGCGATGCAGACTGGCGACGCGGCACTTTGGGCGACGTCGTCGGTGGCACCTTGAGGAAAGTGGCATATTCCCGCGACGATGGAGACGGCTGCAGCAGCATGAGTTAACCTTCGTGGAGTGCGTTCGTCAGCGCAAGTTTTAGAATGGATCGAAGCGTCAATTCCGATACCTGTGTGTGGTATGATGGGTCATCATAAGGCTCACCACACGGAATTTCCTGCAGCACAAATTGTGAGTCACCACAGCACGTACACATGTCATGTATTATGGTACCGACATTCCTTTGTCAAAGGGCACATCCGACAGATCTGGAGATAGAGCCCCTGACCAATCACACTGCAAGATATAGAGAAGCGGATAAATCCTTGTCAAAGGGCGCATGTGTAAAAACGTGATAATCTGACTCTTTTGATAGCTGCCAGTCATTGCCAGAATGGCGCCGAAGACACCGCCCTCGGGACGAACAAGCATCAAGGGCGTCTCCAAGATGCCAAGGCAGTTTGTTCGTACTGCTGTGGACAACGTGAAGAAGGCACATATAATCAAGTTCTATCGGTCCCATGGTATGGTAGCCACTGTGGATAAGTTCTATCCAGGTCTCGGTCAGGTGCAGAAGAAAACAACAAAACGGCAAATATATAAATGGGTTGAAAAGGAAGAATCAATTATGGATGCTGTTGCAAGCGGTAACGGCCACCTTAAGAAAACCCGCAGCGCTGGGCTCTCGGCAGTCCTCTCAGAGGAGGATGAAGACCAAATTGCGCACTGGGTACGTGATCTTCGCCGCGAAGGCGTCCCAGTCTCTCCTTTCATGCTGACCTGCAAGGCTCAGGAGGTTGCCGAAGACGCTGGGCTTCCTGTGGGATTGTTCATCAGAATAGTGGATCACAGGTAAAGTTTAAGCTGGAGGCGCCATCGCGTGCGACTCTGATGGAGTGGCTAACAAATGCATGGGGGAGACTCTCCCCTGCTACGCTGGCTAGTGGATTTAGGAAGCTCGCAATACCGACCGACACCCGTGAACAGCCGGTAATAGACCCTGTCCTTGAAGAAGTAGCCATTGCGGGGCTAGTCGATAAGCTGGAGCACCTGTGTATTGCTGAGGAAGTAGGCGATGACTGTGGTTTTAGCTTTTGCTCTGAGCCTTTAAATTGATCGTATTATGCACTTTGAAGTTGATGTGTTTTTCAAATCAGTGTACATATTTTAACACAATGGTAATGGGGGGTGCCTTTTGACAAAGGAATGTCGGTATGTGTGTCACTAGTGCCCGGCTCACGAGAGATTGATGAGTCACGCTGGAACTTCGACGTTCGCCAAGCTGATGTTCTGCCTTAACCTTTGTCTTTACTGAAGCTACACGTACATGTTCTAGCGTTATTAATAGTAGTGAAGTGTGCCTTTAGTGAAGAGACTTGATTTAAGACGCAGACAAACCTGCTCGCCATACGTGATGGCACGGCCAAATGTTAAATGAGACCGCGGCGACTTCAACATTAAACGTCCACACGACATTGATGATCTCCTCCCTTTCACCAGTGGACTCTTCATCACTTCATTCTGCATTTCGCCTCCAGCCACGTATCCTTCAGCCTGACCAATGTCTGCACGCACCATCCAGGCCTACGCCGCCTTCGACTCGTCGGGCGAGTGCAAACCGTGGCAATACGAGCCCCGTCCACTAGGACTAGAGGACGTGGAAATCAAGATCACGCACTGCGGTATCTGTGGCTCGGACGTTCACACGCTGGATAGCGGCTGGGGTCCTGCAAAGTACCCAGTTGTGACGGGCCACGAGATCGTGGGCACAGTCACCTTCACTGGATCAGACGTCAAGCACCTCGCTGTGGGCGACCGCGTCGGTGTGGGTGCCATGGTCTGGGCTTGCCGCAACAAGGAACCCAGTTCTCCGTGTGACGAGTGCGCCGACGGCTTCGATCCGTACTGTAAGAACGTCGTCATGACCTATAACTCGCTCTACAAGGACGGCTCCAAGTCCTACGGCGGCTATGCGGACTATGTGCGTGTGGCAGGCGACTACGTGTTCAAAATCCCGGATAATATCCCGTCCGACGAGGCGGCGCCGTTGCTGTGTGCTGGTGTGACGGTATTTGCTCCGTTGAGGCGCGAAGGTATGAAGCCTGGCGACCGTGTGGGGGTCATCGGTATTGGTGGCCTTGGTCACCTGGCGATTCAATTCATCCGTGCGATGGGCGGAGCTCCCGTCGCTTTCTCTCGCTCAGCCGACAAAGAGCAAGAGGTTCGTGCTCTGGGAGCTCAAGATTTCTACAATCTCAGTGATCCCAAAGACGCTAAACGAGCGGTGCGATCTGTCAAAACAGTCGTGCTTACTGCCGACGCCAACAACATGCCGTACGACACGTACCTTAACCTTCTTCGCCCCCGTGGCACGTTCATCATGGTCGGTCTACCTAACGACAAGCTCATCTGCAGCCCGGGCAGCTTCGTGAGGGACGGCAAGCGCCTCGTTGGTAGCAAAATCGGGAGTCCTCAGGACGTGAAGGAAATGCTGGATCTAGCCGCGAAGGGAAACGTGCGACCTATTATCCAGAAGCTACCGATGGAGCAAGTCAACGATGGTCTTGCAATGGTGCGTTCAGGCAAGGTGCGCTACCGTGTTGTCCTTGAAAACCCTGACGTTGATAGGGTACCGTCAAATCTGTAAGAAGGCACCTACGCGAGTGAATACAATAGCGCTCTGTATTCTTTTGTCACTCTGTTTTCAAGATCGACGAACCAACACCAGCGTGTTCTTCTTCCTAGTTCTCGAGCACCATACGGTACCGCACACTACCGTCGCGCACCATGTATGAGGCCCTTGTTCAAATTTTGCATTGGGACCTTCTGAATGATAGGACGCACGTTCGCTTTGGCTGCCAACTCCAGCATGTCCTTGATATCCTCAATGCTACCAATAACACTGCCACGAACGCGAACAGCACGTGGCACGAGAAAGAACGGTGACATTGTCACCTAGTCCTCCGGAAGGCCCACCATGATGAGGGTTCCTCGCTTGCGAACCAGCGTCATGTACAAATCGTATGGCATGCTCGCGGCATTGGCAGTGAGTAGCAAGTAGTCAACTGTGCCGGCCGCTGTCTTTTGGTCTTCCGGGTCGCTCAGTCCCGGCAATGGTCGTTCGGGTCGCGATTTAAGCACGCCCACACTTGAGCGCCGACGCCGACGTGGTCGCCAATAGTCAAGTTTTCCACACGCGAGCCAGCCGCAGTCACCTCGCCGATGATGATCTCGTGTCCAGCGACGCAAGGGTACTCTGAAGACCCCCAACTACTGTCAATCTGATGGACATCGGAGCCGCAAATACCGCAGTGCGAAATCTTGATCTCGACGTCCTCAGCACCGAGTGGATGGAATTGATACTGCCAAGGTTTGCACCCACCCGACTTGCCGAAAGCAGCAAAGGCATTCACAGTTCTGGGAGAAAAAGACATGGTTGAGCTGAGCGCGGAAAGTACGGTAACGTTACTACTGCTTGAGCTGCTTGATAGAAGGTAAAATTGCTAGTGAGCACTGACAGCAACTTCACTTTCAAACCAACCAGAACCACCGTATACATCTTGATAAAGGCAAGAAACAAAAAAAACTTTGTTGAGGGACATCTATGCAGTAAAGTGCAAAATTCTATGATGTGTATCAAGAAAAGCAACAATGTTACTACAAGTCATATAGTAATGTATCAAACCAAAAAAAAAAGATGTACTCTCCCTCCCTCCCTTCCATCTATTCTAGTTCTCGAGCACGACACGGTAGCGCACACTGCCGTCGCGCACTTTGTCCAGACCCTTGTTCACGTCGCTCATCGGCATCTTCTCGATAATTGGACGCACGTTGCCCTTCGCAGCCACGTCCAGCATGTCCTTGATGTCCTGAATGCTGCCGATGGCACTACCGCGAACACGCACAGCGCGAGGGACAAGAAACCACGGCGTGATTTTCACTTGGTCGCTGGGCAGGCCCACCATGATGAATGTGCCGCGCTTGCGCACCAGACCCAGGTACAGGTCGTACGGCATGTTCGTGGCATCGGCCGTCAAGAGGAGGAAGTCGACGCTTCCAGCAGCTTTCGTCCGGTGCTCTGGGTTGCTGAGGTCGTAGAATTCCTCGGCCCCCAGTGCGCGGATCACCTTCTCTTTCCTCGACGAGCGAGAGAAGGCGACAGGGACAGCACCCAATGCGCGGATGAACTGAATGGCGATGTGGCCCAGACCACCGATGCCAATCACACCCACGCGGTCACCCGCCTTGACGCCCTCCTGCTTCAAGGGTGTGAATACCGTCGCACCGGCGCACATGAGCGGGGCTGCGACATCGGATGGTAGGGCATCCGGGATCTTGAAGGCGTAGTTGTTGTCGACACGAATGTAGTCAGCGAAGCCTCCTTGTTGGCGGGAACCATCCTTGTACGCGGCGTTAATGGTGAAGACACTCTGGTCGCAAACAGCGTCCTCACCGTCAGCACAGTCGCGGCAGTGATCGTTCTGGTCACGATTTAGACACGCCCACGCCTGCGCACCCACGCCAACGCGATCACCTAGGACGAGGTTCCTGACACTTGAGCCGACAGCGACGACAATACCGACAATCTCGTGGCCTGCCACACACGGGTACGGCGTTGGGCCCCAACCGCTGTCGAGAGTGTGCACGTCAGATCCGCAGATACCGCAGTGGGTGATCTTGATCTCGACGTCCTCCTCGCCTAGAGGACGCGGCTCAAAGTGCCAGGGCTTGCATTCGCCACTCTGGTCGAAAGCGGCGTAACCTGTAAAGGTTCTAGCAGTAGTGGTCATGATTGTAAGAAGTGGATGGTAGGTTGCGAGTAAATTCTCGAATGAGTTTCTTGGTTGTTGTTTTCTGGTAGCGATTCTTTGCGGGCTCGAGTGAATGTGGGCGGTGAATTAGTGATGACGCTGTGGCATGCAAATGGCCTCGGCACACAATCAACTTCGACATAATATTGATTCGTGCATTGCATTGCATAATGCACTACATGTAACAGCCATTTGATGCAGCATGTGCCGATCCATAATGCGGTATATGGATGTTCGATTATGTTATTTGCTCGATTGTGCGCCTGGAAAACTATCGGGGAAGAGAGTGTTTTCATACACATACATGTGTAATGCACCCCAAGTTGAAGTGACTGGTGACGACGTTGAAGTGAGCTGCTGGACGAAACCAGAGGCACGCAAGCACCCCAGTGGGACCACTTCGTATCAGGAAGCCAGGAGCGCAAAGATCTCGACGCCGCTAGAAGGCGAGGGGACTCACTTTAGATTTTGCGGGCAGAGGAACACCCGGAGTCTTGGAGCACACGCGACACTCCGAAGTAGCAGCCTTGAAGACACGAGCTCTTCGAAGCAGCCCCACAGAGACGAACGACTGACACGACCGAACGGACTGGCAGGGAACGAGCCGACACAGACGAAGGACTGGCTCAGAACCGCGCCGACACAGACGAACGAACGGATTGACGAAAGGACGAACGGACGGAAGGAAGGTTGAGGACGGACGGAAGAGTGGACGAACGGAACGGCTGGACGGCTCACGTGGACGACGAGCAGAGGACAACGGTCTTCTAGTCGGTCGAGACTGCGTACGTGAAGGGCAAGACACACTCGGTGTAGTGTCCAAGTGGTGACGAACGACAGCTCAAGTCGGCGTGAGGCGGACAGGGTAGACTCTATTGGCAGCCTAGCTAGCTACTGGTAGACTACACGAACGACAGACAGACAGACAGAAACGACAGACAGTTAATACAAATAGGTGGTGGGTCAACGGGCACACTCACCGGCGGGGCTTCAGACATTCTGTTGCCGACAGCCTGCGGATTCTTGGGCCAATTTGGCACTGGACGATCAAAACCCGGCGTGCAGGGTCTACAGACACGTTACATGGTGGTCATACAGGGGCGTGAGCAAGAAAACGATAACAAGATGGCACGAACGAAGGTGATAAACGTACCGGCAGCCCAAGCAACGAAAAAACCAGCTACGAGGAAGACGACAGCGGTGCCCATGAGCGACTTGACACCCGCACCCTCGACGCTGAGTACGGCAGTTCTACCAAGGAGTAGCGACGATAATGACGATGGTGGCCGACACACCAACTTGGAAGATGAAGAGACTAAGGGAAACGACGCAGAGACAGAACTAGTATCAGTCTCTGATACCCAAAATAACCCTGAAGAAGCGACGTCCAGTGAAGCGGCGACTGCTGAGCAGGCAACGACCAATGTAGCCACAGATACGAACCCGAACGCGCACACGCCAGTGACACCGGAAGGAGGTGAGATGGCAGCCCTATCACAAGTCCTGCTACAGCTGTCAGAAACCATGAGTCGCATGAACGCTCGGCTGGACACACTGGAAGTGGCAGTAGCGGCCACTACGGAGCAGTCAACGAGTATGCAGGCTGGCACCACAGGAAACACTACAGGAACGGCGACAACGGCGAACCTGGCCCCTACTACAGCACCGACGACGACTGCGACTCCGACTGACACCAGGCACGTAACGTACAGGCGCGATATGAACAATGGAGATGACGACGATGATGATAGCAGTTCCAGCAGCAGCTCGAGTGACAGCAGTGATGACGAACCCCGAGAGACGTCTGGAAACACTGAGGCTCACGAAGCTGGACGGCGTGAACGTGGACGAGCGGCAGTACCCATTCGATCAGGACGACGAAAGAACATACGCGATCTGGAGCTCACAGCATTTCAGCCTTCACCGAATAATTCTGTGTCCACCTGGATTAAGAAGGTCGATCTCGCACTGGAAGGAGCAAGAATCTCAGGTCGTGGAGATTGGACGGACGGTGAACTCTATTACATCGTCGGGAACAAGTTGCAGGAGGACGCTGCACGCTTCTGGGTACAATCGGATCAAGGAATGAAGCCGGAAAATCGTACCTGGACAAAACTCAAGGCAGCACTGAAGCGGCGATATGGAGAGAGGCCTGACAAGTCGCAAGCAGAACTCCGGGTGAATCAGCGTTTCCTGATGCCTGGCGAGACATTCGCGGATTTTGCAGCTGGCTTACGAGAAGCAAGAGGCGAAAACAAAGTGAGTGAGAGGGTTCTACTGGCGCAATTCATCCGGAACTTACCAAAGACGACACGACAGTTGGTACGGGAAAGCAAGCCAAAGACACTTGATCAAGCAGTAGACAAGGCAACGGAAGTGGATGACCCTTTTGATAATGTGGCCCTAGGCATGAAAAATATTGGTCAAGAATGGACTACCGGACAAACGGCGTATACAGCTTCGGTGGGCGACGCCGTAGGGCATACGATGGTGGTACCGGGTGTTGGAGTTCGTGGGGTGACCAGTTCAGCGACGTATGCAGCACCAACCGACCCAGACTGGGCGATCTTCTCCAACCCGCAAGGTGTCTGGAATAAGTACACAGGCATCTGGGATATTCCCGATGGACGAGTCTGGAACGGAAGGTACTGGGCTGTTCATCCCATACGGAAGCGTCCCGCCAAAACTACGGAAGAGACGGCAAAGAAGTCAGCAACACCAAAGCCAGAAAAGAAAAACAAGGTTAAGCTGGTTCGAGCCGCTGAGAGCGAAGACGAAAGCGAGAGCGACGACGTAGACGAAGCGCAACCTCCTCAGCGAACGACAAAGAAACAGAAGACGAGGCGTACCAAGGCCACGACTCGGACAGTTCGCGCCGCAGAACAGGCTCGCTCGGTTGAAGAAGCATCAGCAGCGATACGGCCGGTAGGGCAGGTGGTGTGCTACGCGTGTAACCAGCTTGGTCATTTTGCGAAGGAGTGTCCTGATGCAGAGGCCAAAGCGAGAAACGATGCATACTTGGCGTCAAGGAATCAGCGGTCCACAGGGAAGGAAAACGGCGAACGGTCGTCGTAGGGAGTATACGGCGACCGGCAGCTGAAAACCGACTCCGACGACAAACGGCAGCAACAAGTAGCGCAATGGAACGACTAGATGCAGCCAAAAATGAGAGAGGCGATGGTACAGTAACGAAGGATGGCGCACTACCGCGAGAGAGGAGTGTAGCAGCAGTGAGGGCGACTGTCGGCGTACAATTGCATGAGGAGCTGGACAAATGTATTGAGCGGCCGACGGGCGATGTGAAGTTACGAGCAGCACGATACGTGGCGACTGTACGGCCACACTTGGCTTCACGGCGCTATCGGTGGCAGAAGAAGGAGGACGACAAGAATGACGGTCGACTGAAGGCCGAGATGATGCCGAACGAGATGAAGGTGGACGATTCGACGGCTGGGGAAGGCGATGATACAGCCAACGGTGTGCGTTCGACTGGGGAAGGCGACGATACGGCCGACGGTGTACGTTCGACTGGGGAAGGCGACAATATACCAGGAGCATCCTTAATGACGGAAGGCAAACCTGTAGACGAACGAGCAGACGCCGATGAAAACCCTGTTGACAAACGTCCGGAGCCGATGAATGTAGCGACCATGCGGCTAGTGAAGAAGCAAGCAAAGCGAACCGCCAAACAGAAGCGAGTACAACGTGCGCAGGCGAAGGAAAGGAGCCGTGCCACAGACGATGAAGTTGAACGAGCAGTCGCAGAATTAGAAGACGAACGACGGAACCGCCGAGAACAACAGGCAGCCGACGCACGTCGCGAACTCGCAGAACGATGGCAACGAGGCGAGGACAGAGCGAAAGCGGACGGTGTACGCGTGAGCTTGGTGCGGGAAATGAAAGTGCTATCGGCGGTGGACGGTGATACGCGACTGATTGAGGAAGCGGAAGCGCAGGATGGATTACCAACGGCTCTGATGACGATCGAGGGACAGACACGAGCGATCAAACTCGACAGTGGGGCACGATACTCGGTGGCTGGAACTGAATGGATGATGCTCGGTGAACGGGTGAAGAGATCAGCTCCGGTGACCCACGTAGAAGGGATTGGCGGATTTCTCTTGGATGTACTCGGTCTCTGGAAGTTCGAGATGACGAACGCTTTCGGGCAGGCTGTGACGATCACGGCATGCATCGTGGAGGGCTGTTCCGCCGAGTTTCTGGTCGGCATTGACTTCCTGGAAGGACATCGTGCTAAAATGGACTTTGAACGCGGTGAAGTCCGATATGACGAACGAGGACGAGAGGTGATTATCCCGTTCAGTACTCACGACACAGAAGGACCAGCGGCAAGTGTGCGATTGGCAGGAGCGACGAACTTGGTGCAACGAGCGGTACAGCCGGTCGAGATAGCAGTAGCAGCTCCCGAGGGTGAAGAAGGTGTCTTCATACCCAACAATGACGCTGGCACGGTGTTGATGGCAGCCGCAGTGACCAAAGTAAGAAACGGCAAGGCTCCAGTACCGGTAATCAATGCACATGGAAGTAGAGTGAAGCTACCTAACAAAAAGGAGCTCGGTGTTTGGGTGCCGCTTGGAAGTGATATGGAGACTTTGGCGATGAATGGTGAACTGAAGAGCGACCGTGTTCGCGAATGGCTTGGTAAATTGGGTGACACGGAGAAACCCTTGGACGATGAAGACGATATTCAGATTGGGGTACAAGACAAGGACGCTCGAGACTTGGTGATACGACTGTTGCGGAGTTACCGAACGCTGACAGAGGCTCCGAAAGACTGTCCCCCAGCCACTACGTTAAATGTCGAACATCACATCGACACTGGAGACTCAAGGCCGATCCTCATGAAACGGAGACGTCAGGCACAAACGGAAGACGCGACCATCAATGAGAACGTGGAAACTATGCTCAAAGCAGGAGTAATTGAAGAGAGTAACGGTGCGTGGGGTTTCCCTGTAGTACTGGTGAAGAAAAAAGATGGATCAGTTCGATTTTGCGTGGATTACCGAGCGTTGAATAGTGTCACAAAGAAAGATGTCTACCCGCTACCCAGAATCGACGAAACCTTGGAAGCACTTGGAGGAGCGAGACTGTTCACAACACTAGACTTGCAGGCAGGATACTGGCAAATTACGGTGGCGCACGGTGACCGCGACAAGACCGCGTTTTTGACAAAGCGAGGACTCTATCGTTTCCGACGAATGCCGTTTGGTCTTACCAACGCACCGGCAACATTTCAACGACTAATGAACGGGGTACTACGAGGTCTAACCTGGACTACTTGCCTAGTATACCTAGATGATATCGTGATATTCACGAAGGGTGATGTGACGCGGCACGTTATCGAGGTGGCAGGAGTGTTGGAACGGTTGGCAAGTGCTGGACTCAGCCTCAAACTGAAGAAATGTACAGTTGCAACAGAGACCATGGAGTATCTAGGGCACACGTTAAGTGCACGAGGTGTACAGCCCACGGAACGACTAGTCAGGGCGGTGACGGAATTCCCCAGACCTGTAGATGCCACTGAAGTCAAACGCTTCGTGCATTTAGCGGGCTACTACCGGAAGTTCATAGAAGGCTTCGGGTCGATAGCAGCGCCCATGACGAAACTATTGAAGAAGGACAATATGTGGCAGTGGACGGAGGACCAAGAGTTCGCTTTCGAACGCATCAAACATCTACTCACTACGAGACCTTTGCTGTGTTATCCGGATTTCGAACGTGTCTTCAGACTGGTGACAGATGCTAGCAAGGTTGGGCTGGGTGCCGGCCTCATGCAAGACTTTGGTAATGGTTGGCAGCCAGTAGCCTTTGCTTCGAAGGTGAACAGCAATGCGGAGAGTAACTACTCGATAACGGAACTGGAATGTCTAGCAGTGGTGTGGGCCGTTAAATTATTCAGACCCTATCTCTACGGAAGGACATTTTGCATTGTAACCGATCACGCAGCACTCAAATGGTTGATGACGCGTCCGAATTTAGCTGGAAGATTGCATCGGTGGTCACTAACACTACAAGAATATGATTTTAGCATCGAATACCGGCCAGGATCGACGAACGTCGTTGCAGATGCGTTATCACGAGCACCTGTGTCAGGCGTGATGGCTAGAGCACCAGCGGCTGTGAGAGCCATAGTACGACAGCGAAACAGGCAACCTCAGCTGGGTGGTGACGAAGAGATGATGCGACCGAACAGCACGGCGATGATGAACACGAACGAGAACTCTCCAACAGCTGCAATAGCGCCAACAGTAGAGAGTACGACAGCGAGTAAACTGGAACAGTGTAGCTCTTCGCGAGTTGCCACGAGCGACTTAGTAACAGGACAGTAGCGAACGACGGCTAACGATGTCGGCGGAACAGCAAGTACGACGAATGATGAGAAGGGCAGGCCTGATGGCACGGTGACAGACATCACTGGGGCAGCGGATGGTGAGCGCAACACAGAGAATGCGGTGACGAACGAAATGAACACGGCCGACGTACGAACAGCTGAAACTCCTATTATGACGACCGCAAGCAGCGACACTAGAGCTAGTGAGAACGACGGTGGCACGACGACGGTGACAATAGACGTGGGCGCTACGTCGAGCAGCGACCCTAATGTAACGGAACTTGGCGCGCAAGAAGTAGTGGTACCACGGCAGCACGCTGAATCGACACGAGCTGATACAATGACACCGGGAATGCCGATGACAGTGCCGATGACGACTAAAGCCGAGCGGCAGAAGCGTACGCGAACTAAACCGACGCCAGCTACACGACGAAGCGTCCGAATTCACGAGCAGGAGAAACGACGGGTACACTTCGCTGATGAGGCACGACCGGACACGACGGAGGCGGTGGACGAGAATGACGTTAACTTGGCGAAGAGTACGAGAGCTGAGACGGCTGTACCAACCAGGGAACAAACCCAGATGATGGCAAAGCCTATGGCAGCGAGACGACGGGTGACAGACGCGATACGGAAGCCCGAGCGAAGCACAAGGAAACCAACGACACCTGGAGCCACGGAAGCCCCAACAGCGACTCCAGAACGAGCCCAGACGACAACAGCGAACGAAGAAGCGGTCCGACCGGCGGTAGCTGTAAATTCGGCAGAGACGGAGACGACAACGACGTTGGATCCACAACGTACACCGCCAATGAGCACGCAACAACATGGAACTCCTAACGAGACACTTGGAGATGACGATGACGAACCCGGGACGGCGACACTACAGCTAACCGATACGGAAATCATTGAGGCGCAGAAGACTAACAAATTCGTCCAGCAGGTGGTTACGGCAGGCAAGCATCGAGGTATGAAGGTGGAAACGAGATTTGGCTTGGCAGTAATTGAGACGAGCGGCGGATGGCGTGTGCTACTACCTCCGACGATATGGGCTGTCGTGTTTAAAGAAATGCACGGGTCTATTTGGGCAGGACACTTGAGAGGATCTCACACGTATGGACGAGTTGCGCAAATTTACTGGTGGCCGAAACTTCGAAGGGCAGTAAATCAGTGGATCCGTGGTTGTCCAGAATGTGGCAGTCGAAAGGCTAAGCCGCGAGAGGTGATTCCACCACTGAGAAGCATACGAGGAGGTGACGTTGGTGACAGGTGGGCGCTTGACATAGCAGGCCCTTTTCCAGCAGCAGATAATGGAGAAAGGTTTGTCATAGCGGCCGTGGAGTACGTTACACGCTATGCTGTGGCCCGATGCGTTCCTCAACACAAGGCGGAAGACATCGCGACGTTTCTTATGGAAGACGTAGTCTTGAAGTTTGGCTGTTTCCGAGAACTGCTGACAGATGGAGCTCCAGAACTAACCAGTAGCACCCTCGACGTGTTGCTGGTTATGCTTCAGGCTCGCCAAACGAATGCAGTCGCGTACCGACCACAGATGATCGGGCTGGTAGAACGGTTCCATCGCACTTGGAAGGATTGCATAGCAACATTCATGCAAGATGAAACGCAAAGAGACTGGAATTTATGGGTGCGATTCGCTACTTACGCCTATAACTCAGCTCGACACTCAACCGTGTTGTTGACTCCAAATGAACTGATGCTGGGCCGGAAGTTGCGGTCTCCGAACGAACTCTTACGACGAACAGAGGTAACAGAGGCTGGCGAAATAACAGCGTATCACGAACAACTATTGACAGCGATGGCGCAAGCGCAACAATGTGCCGAACAGGCCAGAGTACGAGAACAGGCACGACAAGCGCGCTACTACAATCGAAAAGTACGGAAATTACGTGAGTTTGAGGTTGGTGATCAAGTATGGCTCTACAACCCACCGCGAGGCCCGAAGGCGACCAAGTTTGTTCATCAGTGGATGGGGCCAATGCGAGTAGTTGAACCGGTCGGCTACGATAACTTCCGGTTGCGACGTGAAGATCAAACAGGCGCACCAGAGGAAATGATCGCGCATGTATCTTTCTTATCGAGCTATTATGAGCCAGAAAGCCCTTTGTCCGAAATAGCAGCTGACATCGACGAGCAGCTACGGGATGAAGATGCAGGGCAATATGACGAGACGCCAACAGCGCCTGTACGAGCAGCGACAGCGGTCAAAATACGAACAACGAATGCGAGCGGCGGCAAGCGAGGTCGAACGGCAGTTGGTGACGAGACGAATGAATTTGACACGAGTGGACGACTGGTGGAGCGCAGACGACGACGACGGCGGAATAAGGCCGGCCAGTATGTGCTGGAATACGAACTATTCCCCGAGAGCGACCCCAGACGGTGGACAACCAACGATAGCGAATACTGGACGACACCAAACGGCCGACCTAGAGCACGGTGGATCTCCATGCCTGACTACGATCGGTACTACGCGAGCGAAAGAATCGTGGAAGATCTTTAGGGGGAGGAAGACGTGTAATGCACCCCAAGTTGAAGTGACTGGTGACGACGTTGAAGTGAGCTGCTGGACGAAACCAGAGGCACGCAAGCACCCCAGTGGGACCACTTCGTATCAGGAAGCCAGGAGCGCAAAGATCTCGACGCCGCTAGAAGGCGAGGGGACTCACTTTAGATTTTGCGGGCAGAGGAACACCCGGAGTCTTGGAGCACACGCGACACTCCGAAGTAGCAGCCTTGAAGACACGAGCTCTTCGAAGCAGCCCCACAGAGACGAACGACTGACACGACCGAACGGACTGGCAGGGAACGAGCCGACACAGACGAAGGACTGGCTCAGAACCGCGCCGACACAGACGAACGAACGGATTGACGAAAGGACGAACGGACGGAAGGAAGGTTGAGGACGGACGGAAGAGTGGACGAACGGAACGGCTGGACGGCTCACGTGGACGACGAGCAGAGGACAACGGTCTTCTAGTCGGTCGAGACTGCGTACGTGAAGGGCAAGACACACTCGGTGTAGTGTCCAAGTGGTGACGAACGACAGCTCAAGTCGGCGTGAGGCGGACAGGGTAGACTCTATTGGCAGCCTAGCTAGCTACTGGTAGACTACACGAACGACAGACAGACATACAGAAACGACAGACAGTTAATACAAATAGGTGGTGGGTCAACGGGCACACTCACCGGCGGGGCTTCAGACATTCTGTTGCCGACAGCCTGCGGATTCTTGGGCCAATTTGGCACTGGACGATCAAAACCCGGCGTGCAGGGTCTACAGACACGTTACACATGTATGTACTGTCGGTTAGTTTTCCTGGCGCACAATCGAGCAAATAACATAATCGAACATCCATATACCGCATTATGGATCGGCACATGCTGCATCAAATGGCTGTTACATGTAGTGCATTATGCAATGCAATGCACGAATCAATATTATGTCGAAGTTGATTGTGTGCCGAGGCCATTTGCATGCCACAGCGTCATCACTAATTCACCGCCCACATTCACTCGAGCCCGCTAAGAATCGCTACCAGAAAACAACAACCAAGAAACTCATTCGAGAATTTACTCGCAACCTACCATCCACTTCTTACAATCATGACCACTACTGCTAGAACCTTTACAGGTTACGCCGCTTTCGACCAGAGTGGAAAAGCACTGTGATATAGAATTTCATCGCTCGAGCAACTTTACCAAGGAAAAGACATAGGTATGCAGATTGATCTACAAAGTTCCCATAATATTATTAGGATTTTTACTGGGATAGCAAAGCATGAAATGCTGCTGCTGGTACAGCCCAAATCGGGTTAATTCGGACTCGGTAACTGAAGCCGGTAACTGAAGCCAGTAACTGAAGCCGGTACTGAAAGGTGTTGACTTAATATCTCGACAGCAACGCAGCGATTGTGTTCTCTCGCGAATCAGTTTTGCATCGGTCGAGATCTCGGATTGCAGCAGAGCGGTCCGAAAATGTCAATCAGTAGGTGTCCGCGGATTCGCCACCTTTAGTGGTAAATTTGAGGTATGGATCCTAGGAGGCAACGATGGCTCGATTTTCAAGAGGACGAGGGCAGCGATGAAACAGGGCCCGTTTCACATGCTCCCATCCAAGAGACGAGAGCGCGCCAGCAGCGTCGCCGTCGAACCCGGGAGAGGGAGCGGACGTCATTATCGGCGGAAGAACGGCACTCGCGTAAAGTGGAGCAGCAGCGCCTACGGCGCGCCGCGCAGCGCGAGCAAACTATCGCCGATAGTAATCACATCAGTAAAGCGGAGCGGCAGCGCCAACGACGTGCTGCTCTGCGCGAGCAATCGTCACCGTTGGAAATACAATCGGTGGCACCGACCGTAGTTCTGCAAAATAGGCGTGTTGCCCAGCAAGAGCGAGTTGCTCGTGCTCGGTTGCAAGATGATAATATTCTTGCTGACTTGAGCGAGCGCGTATTAGACTCAATCATCGTAACACCAGACGAAGTGTTGTGGATGGGTAAAAACCAGCGTTATTTGCAAGACCCGCGCCTTGCATTGGTATATTATTACTGTTGCGGGACGGACCCAGCATCGTTTGTGTTTGGTGACGAGCAGCTGCGGGGTGAACAAGGCGAGTCTGCGCGCGCTCGTATCGCGGAGTTACTTGATGACTTTCCTAAATCTAGCGACATTGCTGACTGTCAAGCTGCGGTTGGGGAGGTTGCGTCTGAATCAACCGCGATCTGGGCTTGCGCTGCTTGTGGGAGAATTGTGCTGGCGAATAAGCGAGAAAATATTTTTTTTTCGTCGCTGGACGATCTAAGTGGTGTGCGGCTTTCGGAATCAGAACGAGAGACTTTGTTATTGGAAACCCCGGAGCCGGTTGCTCGGATGTATCGCCAGCTCTATTTTTACGGGAATGATATATATTATTTGATTCCCGATCTCGTGCGAGACGTTAACAAAATTCCGCTCTGCAAAAAGTGTAGAAAGGACCCTCGCCAGAACAAGTTCAGTGTGGCATCGGGACATGACTATGGGCGTATCGGCCAGTTACCCGATCTTAATGAAGTTGAGGTCTCGTGTATTTCTCCTGCTCGCTGCTTTGGCCTCGAACTGTCTTTATCGGGCAAGCATTCAAAAGGACATGCTATTTGTTTTCCAACGGACGGGCCTTTTGAACTTTCTCGTGTATTACCCCGTGTTGATGATAGATGTGTGCCACGGGTTACTTTTATCGGCCCCAGAGAGACGTGGAGGATCGCGAAAAAGAAATTTTCAAAGTTGTACGCTATTTCCGGTGCTAATGTGTATCGTTGGTTAACTGTGTTAGGCAGCATGAATAATATCTTCAAAGAGGAAGGCATACAAATTGAGGACTCGCCGGAGCGGCGTATACTTCTGCAAGAATTGGAGTTGATGATTCAGGACGGAGTTCAGATTTCTGATTCCGCTGAAGCGGGCGCTCTTGCTGACATGCCTTCAACGCTCACCGGACAAGATGTAGACGGCGATGCTGCAAGTGAAAACGCCGGGGTTGTAAGAGATGTGATTATGAGCAATTTGGCCGTGTTACCGCACGTGGAACAAAGTGACTCGGCTGTTGTTCATGAAATAATCGACGCGTTGGCGGGTGCTGTGGGTGCTGACTTAGGTGGGAAATCGTGTGTTATTCCTATAAAGCGAGCGCGTTCGCCTCTTGTGGAATGGATTGACAATGCTAAAATTATAGCAAGTGTATTTCCTCATCTCTTTTTGACGGGGTCATCACCGTTACCATCAGGTCCGCTGCCGAGAGATTTCGTCGATCACTTTATGCACTATTGGGATGGCCGCTTTGAAAAGTCTGTTGCTTTCACTACCATGCTTTTTAACCAACTACAACGACATGCCGCCGTTCAAAAAGCTGCACGGGTTGGCCTAACACACGGCAAGACAATGGAAAAATTCGGGAAGCTAGTCAGCACTGAGAAATTTAAAGAATCTCTCGCCTTTGCAAAAGCACATCCTGAATCTCGAGAGGCAGTGAAGTTGAACGCTGGTCTTTTGCGCTTTCTGTCGTTAGTGGGTGGTAATGTTCCGTTTTCTCCGTTTGAGCGAGCAGCTACTAGGCCTAAGCTCGGTGCGATGCGCTATCGATATGGAATTGCCCTCCACTGGCTTACAATAGCTCCGCCCGAGCATGATGACTTGCTACTTCACCGAGTTGCCGAGTTGAGAAAGCAAAACGCTTGGAATGTTGAAAGTTGTCCGTTCAGTAAAAAAGAATGTCGCTTTGCAGATTTCACTAAGGAACTACAAACGGACGCAAGAGCGCGTCTTGGTGTGGCGTCAGTTTACCCAGCGCTATCGGCACAGGTTTTCGAGCGAAAACTGGATTCCTTAACTGGCGATATCATTAGATGCCGCGATGCTGGCGCCACTCGTTCGAGCATAAACTATCTAGCAATTAAACGCGGCGTGTATGGCCGTTGCTCGGCATTTAACGCGGTGGTAGAGCCTCAAGTCGACGGCCGGCTCCATGCTCACATCACGGTTTATGGATCCGCAGTGAATCCTAGTCTGTTAACGAGGGTAGCATCCTGCCCAGATCTTGTGCCGCATGCAAGACGGTACATTGATGCAGTTTCTTGTACAACGACCACAGAGCGCGCTCGTTCGTGGTGTGACGACTGGCGAATAGTACAAAATGGAAAGATGCCACGTGCGTTTGACATCGATGTTCCTGACGCGGCTGAAAATTATACGCGCTACATGGAGGCTGCTGAGAAGCGAGTAATTTCGACAAATTTGCACTCGCATTCTTTGACATGTCGAAAAGGAACCCGAGGTCGATATATGTGTCGCCTTTCGAGGCCTGCCGGGGTCCACGATAATATTACTGGGCCGCTCTGCGTTCGTGTCGAAGCCGTAAGCGTTCTGGGAAAACGGAAGCGCGCTGAATTTAGTGTTCATTCTCTGTCGGGTGCGCTAGCTGACAGCATCGATGGTAAGCTGACTTATGTGGACAAGCGAATTGTTCGGGAACATACAAACGGGGCAATAGTCTGGGAACAATACCGGCCACCCAAAGACGGCATGTTTGTGGAAACAAACTTATCTTTGGCATGTTTATCCGGTGCTCATACAAATTCAGCCATCATGAACGGCGAAGATGCGGGTGACATGGTTGAAGAGTATCAGCAAGCGTACATGACAAAAGAAAAAGGGGGTCTAAAGTATGCAGCGGTTGCAATGCACACGGCGGCCGGCGACATACTAAAGTTTCCTAGTGTTGCCGACGACAGCGGAACCGACCTACGCACCGCAAAACATTTGGCGGCTCGAACGGTGAATGCATTTAGTGGAGGAACGGAGTGGTCGCACTCTTTGATGGCGTATGCTTTGGCAGGGCACCGATCGTATCTTTCCAGCGATTCGTTCTGGTATGTTTTTCCAAACAAACTAGTAGATTACGTTATAAACGAAGCCCTGGCAGGTGCCGGTCCGGACGACGACGAGCAAATCGGAGCCGAAGTCGAAGAAAAGGTTGTACACGAAACCTTAGACGATCTTATTGTGTTTGCGAACGAGGAGGAGACTTCCAGCGCTGGTGGTGCGATGAACACCGGTGCACGGATGTACCGGATTTCTAATGGGGAAATGGTATTGGTAACTCAGGTTGTGTCGTACCGTTGTCGGGGAAAGTGGTTTGAAGCTTATTCTCCGTTGGAATTTGAGATGATTGTGGATATATTACCCCGTACTGATGACTCTGAGCGTGATCTTTCCAGGCGTGGTCGCCCGAAGAGACGAGGCTTTGATCTATCGCCTGAACACCCGCTGGCGCCACATTTTCAGGGATTTATCCGGGCTAAATTTAAAACCCCGATGCTCGGTGGAGCGCCACCTCCTGCGGTGCTTCAAAATGGCCAGCCTTCGGCTGCGCTTAGTAAGTATTTACTTTGCCTGCTTACGTCCTGGGGTTGCCCCGATCTCCCTGATGACCTGTCGCCTACGAGGTTGATTGCTGTTTGCAAGGAGTGGAATTCTATTGGAGCAAGCTTTTTGAATCGCCAGCGCTACCAGTACCTCCACAACATACTGCGAAAGCGGTGGCGCTCTAGTACAAATGAAAGAGCTTGTTCTGAGTGGCGCAGCAGAAACGCCGATTTTTGGACCTCAGTCAATTCTTCTCCTGCTTCGCTACATGTAGTTTCCGAAGGTGAAAGAGCCGGTTTAAATGCGAAGACTAGTGAGCTCTCAGCTCTTGAGGCTGAAGAGCTTTTTTATATGACAGTGGCTGCTACCGCAAAGAGCCGACCTACATTAAACGCTGTTAGGTCGCTTAGGGATGATTTTTGGTCGATGGTTCCAGACCAGTTACAAAGATCGTCTGGTGGCACACTCAGTGGAGCTACTCGCGATCCTGTTTTTCTTAATCGAGATGTGGAAGGGCTAAGTTTTTCACGGATTGCTCGTTCGATTCATTCTATGCGGCCACCCCCCGAATCGACCGAAGAAGAAAACATAGCTGGTACCGGCGGGACGGAACCGCATTCTGGGGTATCAGATCAGCTCGGTACTACCGTACAGGACGAGACCGATCGGAACGCATGCTCGCCGGACCAGCAAAAACTATTTGATCGAATATTGCAAAGCATTAACGAGACAGGAGGTCTTCGACAGACACTTACTATTTTGCATGGCGGCGGTGGTACAGGGAAATCGGCTCTCATCAGGCGTATCGTTTCCGCTTTGAAACGAAGACGTATCAACACTGTGAATACGTGCCCCACTGGAGTCGGAGCGTCTCATCTACACTGCGGCCGAACTTTTCACTCCGCTTTTAAGACTAATCGCGGTGCCCTTAGTCCGAACGACTTAGAATTGCTGCGATTGACTTTCACCGAAAATGTTTGGCTCGTTGTTGTTGACGAAGTTTCGATGTTTCCGGCTTCCTATTTGATAACGCTTGACACAAGATTACGCGCAATTTACCGGAACAACTTGCCGTTCGGAGGTCGTTCTATTTTGTTGGCTGGAGATTTCTTACAATTAAAGGTTCCATCTGGGAAGTCCCTTTGTACTGTTTTGTACACTACTATTCGGTCAAGTTCAGACATCAGCGCACGATCATTGTTTCGGCAATTCGACACTTATTTCTTGACGCAACAGCACCGTGCAGCCAATTGCCCGATTCAACAGGAAATTCTCGAATCCTGTAGAGCGCTTCCTCGTTTTCGTCCCTCCGGTGATAAATGGTCGAAGGACGAGAAGCAAGAATTCAAACCTATTACACAGAAAGTAGTGGAAAGCTTGACAACGCCCCTTGATGCAGCCACCATCGGCCGGGATTCTGGGTGGTTGGATGATATGACCATTCTGGTTACAAGTAACTTTGATAAAGCTGTTTTGACCGGGTGTACTGCGCGGATGTTTGCTAAACGAAACAACGTAATGCTGTTTCGCTGGAGACGGGAGTTAAAAAAGGATATTTCGTCGGAGCTAAGACAATTGCTCTATGACGAGGATGCTAACCCCGAACTATTTGCCTACTTTGTACCTGGTGCGCCTGGTCAAGTTCTCGACAATAACAACGGAAATGTAAGCTGGGGGGTTGCAAATGGAACACCTTGCAAACTACATTCTTTAGCTTGGGAAGACGAAACCAAAAACACGCTCGTTCGGCGTTTGATGGCAGATGCTCGCGGCCGAAAGGATTGCATCGTCGATTTGCCCTTCCCGCCGGATTTTGTGAATGTACAGTTGGTAGATACGAATGGTGAACCGAGATCGGGTGATGTTTGGCCTGAGGAGAATAATTTGGACATGGATTACGTGCTCTCAGAAAGTGGACAAAAATACAAAAAAAGCATTATCATCCCGATCGGAATAAATAAAAACCCTCAGAGAAAGCCAACAATTCGGCTCGGCGCTGGCGTTCTTGACAACCCTATCGAGGTACAATATATTACCCACGCGGTTGACCTTGCCCAAGTAATGACGGTCTGGAAGGCACAGGGCGCTACACTCAAGAGAGTTGTCTTAAATCTGGAACCGCTTCTAAAAACCGCGCCTACGTGGAAATTTGAACACATTTACGTCGGTTTGTCTCGGGTGACTGCTGTTGCCAACTTGCGCTGTATGCCCCTGTCGGGTGCTTTTCGGAGAGGACGGCTCCGTGATCTACTTCCCGACATCAACACAACCAAATGGAGATTGGACAATCGGCAATTGGCTGAGTCTAATCGTCTCTCGTACAGCTAGATTCAAATCTACGCTGTGGTGATTAACTCCTATTCAATCCTAAGCACTGTTTGCGTGTTTCGGCGGTCTTGTTCGAGTGCCATTTTATTTTTCCTTTTTAATGCATACTTATATATTGTTTATGAGAGCTCCGACGCTCTAGGCTCGCGAACGCATTTGGAGCACTTACAATTATCAAAGAAATACTCGCTACCGTAATTGAAAGTAATTTCTTCTCCTGGTAAGGTATCCCTCAATGCGACAATGCCGATTCTGTATGAATCTGAAACTATCCACTCCTCGGCCGCGCAGTTAGGATCGCAGCTGTGGTTAAAAAACCGAGATGCATTTCCGTAGTGTCGTGCATCAATATACCACCCTGGCACATATTCCATCGTATACATTGCGGGCCCGAAACTGTCACGCTGTCTTTTTTCGTGCTCCGTGATGATTTCACCGACATATTCTCTCACAACAGTTCCCTCTGGAATTAACTTCACCGCAAATGCTCCTATACCTTTTGAGAGTGTCCTCCGAAGTTCTAAAGGGACTAATTTTGATCCCTTCCACCTCCGATTTCCGCACCGATCAAGAGAACAAGTTTCAGCATTGCAATCGATACGCCGGCGGCGATTTCTGCAGTTTTTCCCACAGGAGGCCTTGCACCCGCATTTCCTTTGTATCGACAAACTGGGCTGCAGCTTCCCGATATTATCAGCGATGTACACATACGTAGTACCTTCATGCTCAATTAGCGAGGCTGGTGTGCATTCAGTTGAGCGAAAAAATGCGTCCAGGGTTAACTGCTTGCTGGACATATCATGTAAAGAGACAAATCGCAAAGTGCCGCTTATGTTAAACTTGACTAGTTGAAAAAACATCAATCTCTGCAAATTCTTACATCCTTACAGTTTCTGAATGGATTCTAACCCATTCAGAAACTTTCTATTTTGGGCATAGCAATTCACTATCCAGGAAAACTTATTAGCTGGCAATATCTCCGCGCTAGCTGTACGTAATACATCAATCTCATCAATTTTACATGTTTTTTCAACTTGCAATTTTGTTTTATTTCGGGTGAAAAAACGCACTAACTACGGGAACTAGTTACGTGAGAAAATATCTGCGCCGCATAAACCATCAATCAAGAAAAGAGCTACAGAACGCAGTTTGTAGTTGCGAAACCCGAGCAATCATTTTTGAATTTCTGCCCGATACGTCATGACCAGGAACGCGTTGTCAGGTCGGTATAAAAAACGATTGTTCGCAGCTACCCTTTTGATTATGACTCACAATCAGGTGATTTTATACCAGCGTTGGCCACAGCGAGTGCTGTTTGCTCGCGTATCATCCATATCAGTGGGATCGACGGGGTCGAGGAGCTTATTAGCTCCTTTTTGGATTTTTCGCGAATGTGGACAATCGAAGCCGCTAGCGAACACGTCTTTCCGCATCTTTGTTACCGGTTGGCGCAGGAAATCGGGTATACTGTTTACATACAAGCGTGCTGTAATACTCTCCATACATTTGCTGCTTCCGACGGGATGTTAGAGGAGATGAAAACCCTTGACAACTACTACCCGATGCTAACTATTAGCGAGGCGGCCGAATCAGCTGCACGCACCGGTAATACACAGGTTTTAAAATGGCTTCGTAGGCGCCAAGGGCAAGTTTGCTGGAGTGCCGAAATATTATTTAAAGTTGCCAAGAGTGATGATCTGGAAACGGTACAATATCTTGTACAGGTTTTCCCGCCAGATGCAGAAATGTATCTCAGTGTATTACGCCGAACGCGGAATATTGCGGTTGCGCAGTTCATTTGGAGACGCCTATCATTAATGCAACCCGATCTGGCTGGTATTAGCAACTTTGTGTCCGGAGCACCATTTCAACTTGCTCGGTGGATGACGGAAAATCTGGGGGCCTTGTCACTCACTCTATCGATCGATATTGCTGTAACAACTGGGGATTTGGCTTTTCTCAAATGGGTTCATGACAGGGATGCGTTTGCCACGACTAACGCTATGGATGATGCCGCAACGCTTGGTTACCTAGATATACTACAATGGCTCCATCGCAGTCGGACAGAAGGATGTACAACTGCTGCGATGGACGGCGCGGCGGGTCATGGACATCTTAAAGTTATTAAATGGCTTCACAATCACCGATCGGAAGGGTGTACGACACAGGCCTTCTTTCTTGCCGCAATTAGAGGACATCTTTCGATTGTTAAGTGGCTAGTTTTTAATCGGAGTGAGGGATTTCCTAATCACACATTTGACCACGTCTGCGCGAACGGACACCTCCGGACTGCTCAATGGTTAACCGGTCGTCGATTGGGGGGAGGTAGTGTCAATGCCATGGATTGGGCTGCAGCCCAGAACCATCTCAATGTCATCCAGTGGCTCCATGTCGCTCGGACCGAAGGGTGCACTGTATTAGCTATGGATTCTGCCGCCTGTCACGGACACTTGGACATTGTTCGCTGGCTTTCTCGAAATCGATCCGAAGGGTTTACCACCGATGCGATTGATAACGCCGCACAGAATGGCTATTTTTCCGTTGTACGCTGGTTGGTCGAAAACAGAAATGCCACATTCACTACCGCCGCGATGGATAATGCCGCCGGTTCCGGCAAACTCTCTCTTCTCCGTTACCTTGGCTCCCTACCGAATGCGCCCGGATGTTCGACTAATGCTATGGATAATGCAGCCGGTCGTGGTAGATTTCGTGTTGTTCAGTGGCTCCACAGTGCGCGCCGCGAAGGCGGAACATTTCGTGGGTTAGATGCAGCCGCAATGCGTGGGGATATAGTCGTGCTTAACTTTTTCCGCGAGAACCGACCCGAGCATGTATCGGAAGACGCATTTAAAATGGCCGTTGCTCGTGCTGATCTATACACAGCCAAATGGATCGCGACCTACTACCCTGAATACGCCGACACCAAAGCGCTGGTTGGTGCTGCGTTGCGCAACGGTTGGACAGATGATATTCTTGCCACCAATTTCCAGCTTGCGAAGTGATCGCCACACCCAAGGTTACTTGACACATTCCTTCCATTCTTTAAAAACAAAACAAAACAAACGTTTTTTTTTCTCGGCGCTGTCGTTGCAAACTAAATGACAACGTAAGCAGCGGTGAACTACACAGAACACCGTTGCTTTCGCCCCTTCAAACGCCTGTCCTCTCCTTTTCTAGACACTCTCTTTTGCAGCTATTCTTTCTTCGCTGCCGTTCTCGGTTAGCCCTTTCATCTCCTTTTCTAACCTCCCTCTAGTGTGTATGCTTCAACTACCATGCTAACGTCATTGGTCACGTGCCATCATAATATAAACTACACAGAACGCCGTTGCTTTGGCCCCCTTAATCGACTTTTCTCTCCTGTTCTAGGTACTCTCTTTCTGCAACTATTCTTTCTTCTGCTGTCGTGCTCGGCTAGGCGTGATTGATAGATATTGTGTATTTGCTGTAAAGTGATTTGTTTGGCTTCGCCGCAACCATACCGGTAACAACTCAAGAGCACCAAACATGCCCACCAAGAGTCATCGCGTCGATTCATCTGCAACTGCGCCCACGCCCACTCCTCGCGCGCGACCGGAGATTATGAGCGCCGATGCCCAAAGGACCGCTGACACACGCCGGCCTGCATCTGCCGTGATGTCAGGAGGCTCGAAGACGAAGATCAGTGACCTACTCGGACAACAAGCCACGAAACCGACGCCCCGAGTCGTTCCCTACGGCGATGCGTCGAAGGGCGCCGAACCTTCTGTAGTAAGGCCAGACAACGAAGGGGTTAAGATTAACGATCCGCCAGCGAAACCATCGGCAGTGCGCCCCGCTACGGGTAGCCTGGACGATGCTTCGAGCCGAGAGATGCAAGGATACGAGGAGACACATGTCAAGGAAATGCCCAAGCTAAACCAAGTTAAGAGCGTCGCCGACGCTAGCGGCACTGACAACAAGTTGGCCCTTGCGACCACCGATCCGACTGCCTCGGGACAACCCGGGTTTTGCATTCTTTCCGCGGATGAGGAATCAAAGACCAACGAACCGAACAATTCAGTTCGGTCAGCGGAGGTAGTCAAAGGAACTTCGGCTGCTTCTTCCGCTAGCCTGAAATTGGTGCGCTTATGCGAACTAAAGCCTGGTATCTCCACTCCGTGGGCTTTCATCGCTCGAGTGTTTGCAAAAAACACTGCGCGTTCCTGGAAAACGTTTCAAGATGCAGGAACGTTGGTCGAACTTTACGTAACCGACTCGCCATCAACTTGCGTCCGGGCCACTCTGTTTAATGAGGCCGCCGACAAATTTTCTGCCGTCACTACCCCGGGATCCACATGCTATTTTTCCGGAGGACGCGTTAAGCTTGCGTTTGCAAGTGAAAAGAACATCGAAGTATCATTCGGAAATTCATCTGACATCCACCTCGCTTCCAGCCCGATCAACACCGCTCCCTCGTTACCGTATATACGGTTGAAGGATCTGGCGTCTCTGAGCCATCAAGACTCCGCTACAACGATTGTTGCTGTCCACTCCGTTGGTGGGCTCAAACGAATTCAATCACGAAAAGGGAAATGCCTGGAAAAACGCGATTTGCTACTTGTCGACGACTCCGGTATTAGCGTGGTTTGTACTACATGGGGTCATCTTGCTCAAGGAACCAACAATCTGGTCGAAGGCTCCGTGCTGATTGTTCGTAATGGCTCAGTTTCGGACTATAACAACCTCCGGTCGCTTTCTATTGCAGCAGGATCTGACATACTCCAAGACCCTGCTTGCGCCCGTGCCGAGGAATTACATAACTGGTATGTAAACCTCCCGTCGTCCTACAACTTCCACCGACTTACCGTTTAAGATTACTTTCTTAAACGGTGCTCGCCTGTTGCTCCGCTCTCTACAGAGCCGCTAGTGGCATACACAATCAGCCTTCTCGGACGAGGGTCCCCTGTTCCAACGGCTGCAGCGCTTTTAGCGTAAGGACAAATAGTCATCCTTTTCATACCCATTCTCTCCTTTTACCTGCCACTTCGCCCCTAATCTTATTTGTGAAACCTAATTGGCTATCCCAGCCTATTCTCTCTCGTGGAAATATTTAATTGGAAATCCCAATTAAATGTTTTGTTTGATTTTTGTAAGGCGAAACATTTTTGATCAACTACAGAAACACATAATTGTGTTTTGAACTAATTAATTATTTAAATAATTAAATCAGCGTGTAGGTTTTTACCTAGAATTGTTGCCAATCAACTGAGGCTCTTCGGAAGACATTCCAGCCACACACCTCTCAAAGTTTGCTTTTTGCAAAACTGCAGCTCAGCAGCGTGAGTGCTGGTCTTTCCACATGTGACGAGCCTCCAAAGCAACGAGGCTGCGAGCATCGTTCTGTATGGTTTTTCCGACGGGTCAAGTCTTGATTGGCAATCGTTGCATCTGGCAGTTCCCAACTGACACTACAGAGCGTTGGTCACACTAAAATAATGCGACCAACACTCTGCAGTGATGCTTGACACCAGTCAACGACGATTTGTTACGCGGGCATCGTCGGGTAATCCCGTTGACGGGTAACTGACGTCAGCAGTCACTCGCCGGTTGGCCACGAAGCACTCAAGTCCAGCCCAGGTCCCTCCACCCGTCATGACGGTGTTGCAACAGACGGACACCCAGGCCATCGTCTCCCCCGCCACTAGAGCTAAGCAACCTCGCTACTCTACGTTCATCAGTGCCGATGATGTGGACCAGACCAAGCAGAAGCTGCACGACGCTGGGTGCACGCCCGGCACTGCGTCCTTCTGGTCTCGACTCTTCTTCTCGTACGCCAACCCGATGATGAGCGCCGGTAACAAGCGCCAACTGGACAACGACGATCTGTGGGAACTCGAGGGCGAGAACCGCTCGGCTGCAGCTTTTGAAGAGTTCGTGGAGCACTACGAACGGCATGATAAAAACATCGTCCGAGCCATGTTGTCAGCCTACGGAGGCCGCTTCTTCCTGTGCGGACTGGGGATGCTGTTCACCACCGCTTGCAACGTCTTCGCTCCTGCTGTGCTGAATCACGTCGTCACAGTATTTGCAGCGCCGCAGATCGACATGTACAGCTTAAGCGTTTGGCTGGGCGCCTTTTTCACTTCGAGACTGATAAATGCCGTGGTGATGTCACAAATGCACTTCTATCTCGAGTTGATCGCTTTGCGCCTCACGGTGACGCTCAAGGCGCTGCTGTTCCGGAAGGCCATGCGTCGCAGTATCCAGAGCAAAAGTGAAGACAAGACGGTGGACATCTCGAACCTCTTTTCGTCTGACGTCGACAATGTGCTATGGGCCGCTTTCCAGATTAACAGTCTGTGGATTATCCCGATCCAGATTGTCGTGGTGGTCTACATGCTGTACTACGTCATCGACCTCGCTGCATTTGCCGGCTTGGGAGTAATCGCAGTGTCGATGCTGGTGAGTTTTATCATTGCCAAGATATCAGGCGACACGTTCGAGCAGGTGATGGAATTCAAGGACGACCGTATGAAGACCATCAAGGAGGTGTTCAACGCCATCCAAATCGTCAAGTTGAACGCGTGGGAGGACAAATTCGCAGACAAAATCCACAAGTTACGCGCCACGGAGCTGTCGGCGGTTAAGAAGTTCATGTACCTTGGAGCTCTCAACATTTTCTTGCTGTGGGCATCCCCTCTGGCGGTTTCGGCTGTCTCCTTTGCTGTGTACGCAATTGTGATGGAGAAATCACTCACTGCTGCCAAGGTTTTTACTGCTATTGCATTGTTCAACGCGCTTCGAGACCCCCTGCGAGATCTGCCATCCGTGATCCAGACCTGTATTCAGGCGAAGGTTTCACTGGATCGCTTCTCGGAATATCTCTCACTGGATGAATTCACTCCTACCAACGTCATTCGAGATGACCCAGCGCAGCCTGACGATGTCGTCATGGCCATCCAAGACGGTTCTTTTGGTTGGACGAAGGACACGCCGCTGCTCAGCAACGTTAACCTCACGGTGAAGAAGGGGGACCTCGTCATCGTTCATGGATCTGTTGGAAGTGGCAAGTCGTCGTTGTGTTCGGCGCTGCTGGGTGAAATGGACAAGCTGGCGGGTAGCGTCTTCGTTCGGGGACGTGTTGCTTACTATTCGCAGCAGACGTGGATCCAGAACATGACGATTCGTGACAACATTCTGTTCGGACTGCCGTATGACAAGGAGAAATACTCGAAAGTGATCGCTGCGTGTGGCCTGCTTCCAGACTTGAAGCAGTTCCCTGGCGGCGATGCAACGGAGATTGGTCAGAAGGGCATCAACCTCTCGGGCGGTCAGAAGGCTCGTGTGTGCCTGGCTCGTGCGTGCTACTCGGATGCTGATACGTTGCTGCTGGACTCTCCTCTGGCTGCGGTGGATGCTATTGTGCAGAGCCAAATCTTCGGCGAGTGTATCTGCGACTTGCTAGCAGAGAAGACGGTCATCCTGGTGACACACAGTGCTGACATCATTGCAAGCGAAGCTGCCAACTTGAAGGTGCTGGTGGAAGATGGCAAGCTGCAAATCACTCGACGCGATGTCGCTTTGCCGAGATCTTCGTTTACACTGCGAGTGTCTCCTCGGCTGACGAAAGGTGATACTAGTCATGATGGAGACAGCAAAGAAAAAGACGCTGGTAAACTTGTCTGTGATGAGGAACGCGAGGAGGGTCGTGTATCGAAGGAGGTCTTTTCGAACTACTTCGAATCTCTTGGCGGTGTCAAGGTGTGCATCTTCCTCTTTGCCGTGCAGACGTTGTGGCAGGTCTTCCAGATTGGAAGCGATTTGTGGTTGAGTCACTGGACCGGCCAGAAGGGCGGTTCATACAATGTAGAAGACACTGCGTACAACGTCAAAGTGTATTCGCTGCTGGGAGCAGGTGCCGCCGTCATGGTTTTCGTTCGGTCTGCCACGGTTGCAGTAGTGGGCCTGCGAGCTTCGCGTCACCTCTTTGACAATATGACGGTGTCACTGCTGAAGGCTCCGCTTCGGTTCTTCGACGCTAACCCCATTGGACGTATCGTAAACCGATATGGTGACGACATGTCGGCTGTGGATAATATGATTCCGTTCGCGTTTGGAGGGTTCCTTGCCATGTTCTTCTTCACGGTGTGCCAGCTAGCGACTGCCGTGTACACGATGAACTTCTTGGGTGCCTTGATTATCCCGTTGGTGTGGATGTACGTGAAGATCGCCAACTTCTACCTCGCTCCATCCCGAGAGATTTCTCGACTATGGAAGGTATCATCGTCCCCCGTGTTGAGCCATGTAACGCAGTCCGAGGAAGGAGTTGTGGTAATTCGAGCGTTTGGCCAAGACACTGTTGATCGAATGGTTAGCGAAAACTTTATTCGCAATGATGTGAACAGCAAAGCTTGGTTTGCGGAGACAGTTACATCACAGTGGTTCCAAGTTCGCATGCAGCTTTTGGGCTGCGGGGTAATTTTTATGGTTGTATCAGGGCTGGTATACCTGCGCCACTACCTGTCTCCTGGAATAGTAGGATTGGCGTTCACATACGCACTCAGCGTTGATAGTGGTCTTGCCGACCTCGTGCAGTCGTGGTCATGGGTAGAGATTCAAATGGTGAGCCCAGAGCGCATTCTCGAATATGGATCCATCCCCGCCGAAGGAAGCCAGCGACCACTTGTCATCGAACCTGATGCCTCGTGGCCTCGTTCATCCACCGTTCAGTTCCAAGATGTCGTCTTCAGCTACAAGGAGGGTGGAGTTCCAGTGCTCAAGGGCCTCTCCTTCAGCATCCGCAACAACGAGAAGATCGGCATTGTCGGACGCACCGGTGCAGGCAAGTCCAGTCTCACGATGGCCCTCTTCCGCATCAACGAGCTCGTGTCTGGTCGGATCCTGATCGACGGCACTGACATCGCCACCATGCCACTGCGAACACTGCGCTCGAACCTGTCCATCATCCCGCAGTCACCGGTGCTGTTCAAGGGATCGCTGCGAGGCTACATGGACCCGTTCGACGAGTTCTCGGACGCTGAGATCTGGAGTGCACTGGAGAAGGTGGACATGAAGACGCAGGTGAGTGCGTTGGAGGGTCAACTGACGTACGAGTTAAGCGAGAACGGCGAGAACTTCAGTGTGGGTGAGCGGCAGATGCTGTGCATGGGTCGCGCGTTGCTGACCCGGAGCCGCATCGTGGTGATGGATGAGGCCACGGCGTCCATTGACCACGCGACGGAGAAGAAGCTGCAGCGGATGATCAACGAGGACTTCCAGGACGCGACGGTGCTGACGATCGCGCATCGGTTGGGCACGGTGCTGGACTCGGATCGGATCATGGTGTTGAGTGACGGTCGAGTGGTGGAGTTTGACAACCCCCAGGAGTTGGTGAAGAACACGAATGGAGTGTTTCGTGAGCTAGCGAAGGAAGGAGGATACCTAGACCAGTTGCTATAATCGTTTATCCATCGTATACAGTTTACCGCTTTTCAGTCAAGGTAAGTTAACCTATGTTTGATCGGATAAATGTTGCTTGAAAAAATGTCTTTAATCTCAAGGGATTTCCTCATTTTCACAGTGTCAAATACTACGTAGTATTTGATCAAACAATTCCATTGTGAAAATTGCAATAAATATGTGACATTTCTGGTTAGGATATCATAAGGAGATCTATTTTCAGGCTACGGGGGGCGACCGATTTATGATCCCTTTCTGCCGTCCAACAGACGGCTGAGACATTTCAGACTAGGGCTATGTATCTAAAGTGAAATGCTAAAGTGAAATTCAAATTGAACCTGTTTATGTACAATTCATTTAAAAAAAATGTGTTGAAAAATTACATTTACTGCATTGTTAAAATTCAATCTCTAAAAGAAAACACTCTTTGCCAAGAGCACGCGGTCAGCGATCAGCGGACGCTCGTTGCTGTGGAGGGCCAAGTACTTAGCTGTTCGACAACCGCGAGTTCCCCGAAGTTAGCTGACAATCCTCTTCAATTGGAGTCCTAAACTCACGTTTCGTCCAGCTTTTCTGTGTAGTGAACAAACTCGATGGACTGCCTGTTGAACAAGCCGCGTATCAGGGATGGAAAACAGGGGCTATTGCTTTTTGGAATAATGGTTTTTTGGGACAACCCATCCACCCAAAGCCATAAAAAGTGGAATTTGCAGAATATTTACAAGTTGTAAAAGATACAATGCGAATGTAATCTGTACTAGTATATCTCATATTTAAATCAAGTCACAAGAAAAAGTGAAACGGTCCTATTTTGGTGTGTCTATGGGGAGTTAGCATGCAGTTCAGAAGCCTTCTCCTGTAGACGATAATAGAATAAATATTACGTTTCTTACAACTATGGACCGATAGGATTGTAGAAGAGGTCTTAAACGCTCTCTCTATCGGTCAAATTATTGTCTTTTATACGTACTTTGCACGCTATCATTTCTGCCGTACACCTTGAAGGCGTCCTGGCTCCTTCAATCCTTCCGACATGTAGGGTACCTACTCGTCAACCACCAGCCTGTTCTACCTTATCACATGGTCATGTCAACAGACAGTAGCTTGTCTTCCAACTGACATCTCGTCCTCCAACTGGCACAGCCACAGTCTTATCGCGATCTAAAATTTGCTTATTCTTTATTAATATAAAGTTTAAAAGGATGCCATTTATTTGTTATCCTATTTGGTTCAAACGATTTTTATTATGTTCCACATAATATACTTTTGATCAGTTTTATCGTTTTTTTTTCGTAGCTATGCGATGCTGCTATGATAGCAGCAGTGTTATCGCAGCACAGACTTATTTAAACTTTCCACTGTGCAATTACCTCTTAGGCGCCCATGACACCTCTCTCTGCTCGACAGCGCCATTCTGCCCAGTTCGAGCGCCTGAATGGCCGATTCTTTCGAGTTGGTCTTGAACCTGCAGTAGCCGGTCGTCATAGCGGTGACGAGAGCGACGACAGGAGCGATGACGACACTAATTTCATCGTACGAGGGGGGCTCAGACAATCGACAGAGGCTCCAGACGATTCTCTCGCTGTGCGGCAGCTTTGGTCCAAACGCCAAATTAACAGCGTCGTCTTCTATCTTGTGCAGTGGGAGGGCCACGACGACTTGACGTGGGAGCCCACACATAACTTACCGTTAGATCTTATGGCTGGGTTCGAGGCGAGCCACAAGGACTCCGTGTAGGACTATCAGTCCACTCGCGGCAGGCGTCGCCAGCTGAGAACAGAGCGCCCCACACGCCGATCGACGCGAGTTCACAGTAAGACTGTGCTGGGTTTTAGGTTAGTCACAAACCCAGCTAATTATTGTTTACTGAGAAGCTCGCAGCTCCCTTCGCCGGCTGCTCGGCTAACATCTGCGCTAGTTAAGATATTGAATATCATAACTTACTTACTGTAGTACTGTAGTGCAGCCGGCGAAGGGAGCTGCGAGCCTCTCAGTAAACAGTAATTAGCTGGGTTTGTGACTAACCTAAACCCAGCACAGTCTTACCGCGAACTCGCGTCGATCGGCGTGTGGGGCGCTCTGCTCTCAGCTGGCGACGCCTGCCGCGAGTGGACTGATAGTCCTACACGGAGTCCTTGTGGCTCGCCTCGAACCCAGCCATAAGATCTAACGGTAAGTTATGTGTGGGCTCCCACGTCAAGTCGTCGTGGCCCTCCCACTGCACAAGATAGAAGACGACGCTGTTAATTTGGCGTTTGGACCAAAGCTGCCGCACAGCGAGAGAATCGTCTGGAGCCTCTGTCGATTGTCTGAGCCCCCCTCGTACGATGAAATTAGTGTCGTCATCGCTCCTGTCGTCGCTCTCGTCACCGCTATGACGACCGGCTACTGCAGGTTCAAGACCAACTCGAAAGAATCGGCCATTCAGGCGCTCGAACTGGGCAGAATGGCGCTGTCGAGCAGAGAGAGGTGTCATGGGCGCCTAAGAGGTAATTGCACAGTGGAAAGTTTAAATAAGTCTGTGCTGCGATAACACTGCTGCTATCATAGCAGCATCGCATAGCTACGAAAAAAACGATAAAACTGATCAAAAGTATATTATGTGGAACAATAAAAATCGTTTGAACCAAATAGGATAACAAATAAATGGCATCCTTTTAAACTTTATGTTAATAAAGAATAAGCAAATTTTAGATCGCGATAAGACTGTGGCTGTGCCAGTTGGAGGACGAGATGCCAGTTGGAAGACAAGCTACTGTCTGTTGACATGACCATGTGATAAGGTAGAACAGGCTGGTGGTTGACGAGTAGGTACCCTACATGTCGGAAGGATTGAAGGAGCCAGGACGCCTTCAAGGTGTACGGCAGAAATGATAGCGTGCAAAGTACGTATAAAAGACAATAATTTGACCGATAGAGAGAGCGTTTAAGACCTCTTCTACAATCCTATCGGTCCATAGTTGTAAGAAACGTAATATTTATTCTATTATCGTCTACAGGAGAAGGCTTCTGAACTGCATGCTAATTCCCCATAGACACACCAAAATAGGACCGTTTCACTTTTTCTTGTGACTTTGATTTAAATATGAGATATACAGATTACATTCAAGCTGAAGAGTACCAAGACACTAGATATATTATGTTAATATTCTAGATCACAGATCTATGGTGGACTCATAGTCACTATCTTCGTTGCTATTCTCCTCGTCGCTGCTGTTTGTCGCCATGCCTTCGAGCATATCGTAACAAGCCATGTCGTCACTGTCGACATTCTTTGCGTTGAAAAAGAGGAATACCAACTTCTCGACAGAGGCGTCCCTTGTGCGGTTCCGAACTTGGGGGTGCACGAACTTGTACACTGACCCATTCTGCTCTGCTGGCGATGTCTTGCAACAGCGGGAACTCAGGCCAGTATTGGCGCACAGTCAACTGGTTTTCCGCAATAAGTCGTGCTTCCAAAGAAGTGTCGCGCGAGCCACCAAGGAACTTCACGAGCTCCACCATCGTGTCGTTCTCCCGATCGACCCCGTGCCACATTCCAATGAAGATTGTGACACTTCCCCGCGTTTCTTCATCCATACTCTTTCCAAGGTAGCGAGGATCCAAGATGTGCCGCGCACCGTGCGCGTCCCCATAAATGAAGTTGAAGCGTTCTTTGAGAATCTGTTGAATCTTGCCCAGCTCGGAGATCGGCACCTCCATCTTGCGAAACTCTTCTGATAAAGTGAGGAACATGGGGTAAACGTCGGATGGAGGCTTGGTGATCTTCTCAAACGCTTTTTCGAACTTGGAGATGACTTGCAGCAGCTTGATCGCCTTTTTCAGCTGCTTGACAAAGTCTTTTGCTACGACCGTGTCATACGCGTGACGTCGCTTGGCTTTCTGCTACTTAGTACGAGCGCGGAGAAATCCCCGTGACGAGAGAAAAGCATGTAGAATCATATCCGAATCGCGAATGGTCGAAAAACACCGCTCGATAGTCCCCCAACGCATATCCGCTGGCAGCACTAAACTCACTTTTTCCATGGATTGAAGACGCCTAAGTTCAAACCACAGCTGCTGGCTCTTCTTCAAGAAGCGAACGAGCTTTCGGCAATGTGCTGCGAGCTCTCCTAGCCATGGGAGCCGATCAACCAGATCCTTCACTACCAGATGAAGCGCATGGGGAATACAGCCGTGGAAGAAGACCTTGGGCTTCTTCTGTTGAAGCATCGACCAAACCAGTTGATTGGTGGCAGTGTTGTCGGTCACAGCAGCCGCGATGCTGACAAAGTCAAGCAGCTCCATGACACGTAATATGTCAGAGGCAAGATAAGGAGCATCGTGCGACTCAGAACCTGTGTAAACAGATTCTAGGAAAATGGTTGTATCCTCTGTGAGCAAGACGTAGTTGATGACGGCTTTGCCATTTACGTCGGTACACCCGTCGGTCGTCAGCGTGACCTTCTTGCCCTTCACCTTAACATTAGGCGTGAGCGGAGGTCTACGTAGCTCGCATCAAGCAACGAAGTGGCCAACTGTTGACGGCTTGGCAGGATAGCAGAAGGCGTCGAAACTTGCAAGGCAGTGGCGAGTGTCTTGTGCTCCACCTTCTTGAAGGCCATGCCGGTGGTGTACAACCATAAGGCAAAGCGCAGTTGGAACTCGCGAATCTTGGTGGGCGACAATGCAGCCCTGAATGCTGACGTGATGAGCGGAGCCTTGAGGCGCTTGATGCATTTCTTCTCGAAGTGATAGCGGACTCGTTCGACGTGGGTCTTCCCCGAAGTGTGAATCATTTTTTTTTCACACTTCAAGCACGACACGATGCCGTCTTCGACGAGTACTTGATCCCAAACTGGATCGTGAGGGCGTCCACCGCGCCGAACGACCAGCTGGACAGGAGGTTCATCACCTGTGGCCGCAGGCCTCGAGGCGGAAACAGCCGAAGCGGAGAAGAAGACCATGAGTTAAAGATGAGGGAGGAGAAGTCTTGGATTTGAAGTAAAAGCAAGAGTGAGATGAGTTGCTCGTTAGCTGTAAGGAACGATTCTTAGCACCCGACCATGGAAAGATCATTAAATGATAAATTTTACTCCGTGTGAGCCATTCATCCAGCTTTTGGAATATACCAGAGTTTTTCCCGACCCGCCCGTAAAAAGGTAATAACCCACCCCTAATCCAATCAGAACGTGGAATTTTTCCATCCCTGCCGCGTATGTATGGGAAGTTCACACTGGGAACCATGAATGCTACATGTAGAAGTTTACTTGTCCGTCCTTTTTGCTGTACATGAGTACAGCAACCAAGTACATGGAGAAACTACAAGCACATGTATTATTTTTAAAACAGGAGTGTGTTGGATTTCATATCGTCGATGTGGCAGTTGGAGATATTTAAGGTCAACGGCTGAGAAAGGTTAACTGCTACGAGGCGCTGCGTATCAAGGATAAGCAGGAATGCTGTTGAGAGTATAGTGAAGGAAGAAGCGACGAGACGCAGCTTGAGAAGCTGATACAGCGCGCTTAAACGATTGTCGAACCTCAGGGAGCAGCGGCACTAACAAACTTAATCTCACTTTTCATTTTTCTTTCCTCAAGTGTTGTGAGGCTTTGGCTATACGATTACAACAGGGTTCTGAGCCCAAATCTACGGAGAGCCTGCTGCACTAGCAAGTGACTCAAGATGGCGTTGCCTCTCAAGTACACTACGGAGGGAGTTCCCAAAAATTGGGATGGAAAGGACTGTCCTACATACAAATGGGCGATGTCGGCAGTCTTTCAAGAAAAGAAGCTCACAGACATTGTGGAAGGGACGATTACCAGATCGATGCTTTCAGATGCCCATGCCGAAGAAGCGTTTGACCACAACCAGACGAAGATCTTACGGTTGGTGGGAACGTCGGTACCGCCGGACATTTTGCATCAGATTCGTGACAAAACGACTGGAACGGAGATGTGGAATGCATTGTGTGACTTGTATGAAGGAAGAGCCAACAAGGCCGTGATGGCTCATCGCATTCAGAGTCTTCGCAACAATATCTGGAGTACGAAGTTGAATACAGGTGGAGATGTAAATAAACACCTCAGCAAGATATTCAATTTGCGGACTGAGTTAGCGTCGTTGCAGTACACAGTGGAGGACACCGACATGGTAGAGATTTTGCTAGAAAGTCTACCAAACCAATCCGAGTTTGAGAGTATGAAGGCCGCAATTCGGTACAGCCCAGATTTTGGTGTCTTCACGCCGAGTAATGTTCGAGACATGATTCGTGCTGCCGATTCCAGACAAAAAGAGTTCCGAACGAAAGATGGTGGAAATCATCGCGGAAGTCAAAAGAGTGGAGGAAATCCGGCAAATGCGAAGGAAAAAGAAGACTCTAGCACGAAGACTGGACGTCAGGGCCAGGACGTGTTCAAGAACTCAAGCAAGAAGAAGAAGCCTAAGAAGTGCTACATCTGCGAGAGTACGGAGCACCTCAAGCCTGAATGCCCCGAACGATCGAAGATTCAAGTAAGTGGAGGAGCTGCTGCGACTGAGACGAAACGCAAACCTCGGGGAAATGTCACGCTCTTGCAACGGACTACAACTACAGATGTGCAGACAAGACCTGCACAAGTCAACGTTGAAGGCGGAGTAGTGAGTGGTTCATTAGGCGCAATGATGCTTGATGCTCGAGTTGAAGCTGAAGTCAATGAACAAAAACATGAAGATCCTGAAGTGGATAACCAAGATGATGGAAACGCTGAAATTGGTGAATTCACGGATACTTCTGGAGGGTGGTGGTTCTTTAACACTGCTGCTGACATGCATTTGACTGGGAACCGATCATACTATGTGGCATTTACTGAGGACACAAGTGAATCACAAAGTGTGCATGGTGTGACCCCAGCGATGGCGTCACGGATCACTGGTGTTGATACAGTTGCTGTGGTTACTGAAGTTGATGGTGAACGCGTAGTGTTTTACCTCAATGATGTATTTTACGTTCCTGGGGCCGAACATAGTTTGTTTTCACCTGGTCTTGCTTCAGAACAAGGTTTTGTTTTTGACTATGAGCAAGCAACAAGAACTTTTCGAGTGCAAGAGGAAGGACGAACTGTGTTCGTTGCAGCACCGTATGAGTTCACGTGGGATTTCTTCGTGAATCATCCAGAAGCAAGTGGAATTGTTGTACCACAAAATGGCCGACTATGCAATTTTACTACGGCTGAAGGTGTGGCTTCACTTCAACTGTGGCATGAAAGCCTGGCACACACATGCCCACAGTACCTGAAAACCATGGTCGACAAAGATTTGGTGTGTGGAATGATGTTACGCCAGAGACAACTTGATGATTGTGAGGCGTGTCATTTTGAGAAGCAAAAGAAGAAACCGCATAAGAAGAAGATCGATCGGAAGACGAACGTCCCGAACCAGACTGTGTACGTCGATCTATTGATCCCAAGCAAGGATAACGGGACTAAGTATGAGGCTGTACTCGTCATTATGGATGGTTACTCGCGTTTCGTTACAGTACACTTGTTGACCAGCAAGCTGAGCGCTGTGATCAACAATCACATTAAGGAATATGTGATGTGGGCTGAAAGACAAGCGGGCAGACAGAGTGGTGACGGAGGACGCACCAAGTATATGGTCCAGCATGTGTTATCGGATAAAGGAGGTGAATTCGTTAACCAAGAGATGAAGAGTTGGTACAACGCACATGGAATTGAGCATGTACTTGTCGGTCCCAAGAGTTCTCAATTAAACTTGTGTGAACGAACCCACCAGTCCATTATGGGGATGCCTAAGGCTATGATGCACCAAGCTGGATTTCCCAAGAGTTTGTGGCCAGAGGCATTGAGAAATGCCGTCTACATTAAGAACCGAGTGTTTAACAAGGGAACGCAGGGGGTACCATATGAAATGATGTTCGGAATAAAACCAGACATTCACCATATTCGCAAGTTTGGAGCACTGGCGTACGTACACGTCCCGGTATCACCTGGTCGCCGAAAGCACCATGACAATGCCAAGATTGGCTTTGTTTTTTTTTCTAGGTTACGCAGAAGATGTTGTCGGCTGCAAGGTGTACTTCCCGGACGAACGAACTGCCAAGTTTGTATCAGACTTGCGGGTAGCAGAGGAGGTAATGTATAAGGATCGACATGGGCCACTCAGTGCACCTTGAATCGCTGCACTTTGAAGCGCTCAGACAGACAACTGCCAGTAGTGACGGAGGATCCGATGCCGACGTGTCGGACCCAACTATGGACGCTGCGACTTGTTTAAGCGAGACCTTGGCTTTGGAGTCCATGAGTCTCGAGAGGGGCGTGGATTACGCAGCTCCTGTTGTGGACGACATGATTCACAATCAGAATCAGAGAGATGATAACTGCAAGGAAACTACACTTACGAGTGAGGCTACACTGGCGCAGATTGAAGGCGTTACTGTTCAACTACCGAGTGTTTGTACGTTGCCGAGTGTTCATACGACACTGAGTGTTTCAGAGAGCAATGGGCGTGAAGTGGATCAACGAGTCGTAGACGAATCAGTGAAGATGTTATCGCCGGAGCAGTTGAGTTCGTCGGGTGAGAATGCAGCTTCACAAACGACTGCTACAATTTGGGATGCTAGTGATTCAGTCATTGGAGAATGTGGATCTCTTATGAATTATGATGACCTTGGAGATGAAGAGGTCAACTCGAGCAACGATGCTGAAGTAGATGAAGGTGTTACTGTAGCAAGTATGGTTGCCTCGAATGAATCTGATCACGTTGAATTGGACGACATGCATGGTGAACTTGGTGAACTTGTAGAGACACGGTCAAATCATGTAGCAAGTATGGTTGCCTCGAATGAATCTGATCACGTTGAATTGGACGACATGCATGGTGAACTTGGTGAACTTGCAGAGACACGGTCAAATCATGAAGTAATTGATGCGAGCGCATTTATGCAGCAGAACATAGGAAAAAGAACCCAACGGGAGGAGACACAGTCGGAAGAGCTACGAATTGAACGGGGTGCTGAAAAACAAGAACCAAAACGTACACGTACTGGTTTGCGTCAACGTCATGAGCGCCGACGCCCCTCATACTTGGATGATTATGTAGTGAATGCCGTTCAGCATACGTCACGTATCTTGGACAAGAATGGCAGACCGATCCGAGCTAGCAATGTGAAGATCCCGAAGAATCATCGAGAAGCAACGCGGTCTGGATTTGCCGATTTCTGGAGACAAGGTGAGCTTGAGGAGATGGCGGCATTACGGATGAAGGGAGTTATTGAGGAGATTGCGATTGAAGACGTTCCAAAGGACGCGAAGCCTATCAACACGAGATGGGTTTATGCGCTGAAGTCGGATCACCAGGGGTATGTTATCCGGTTCAAAACCCGCATCGTTGCATTAGGCAATCATCAGCGACCGGGGATTGACTTTCGTGAGACGTTCTCACCGGTGGCACGTATGTCGTCTTTCCGCATGATGGTTGCTTTGGCCGCAGTGTTGAATTTGCTGGTATACGGTGGAGATATTAACACGGCGTACCTCAATGCATTACTCGGAATACGACAATATCTGAGTTCAATTGACGGGTTTCCATGTGAAATTGATGGGCACATGTATGTTGTTGTGAAGGCATTGTATAGCCTACGACAATCCGGGCGAGAATGGAACTCTGAGCTGAATGATTGGCTGCTAGAACATGGATATCAACGCTCATTGACGGAACCTTGCCTTTATTACTGTTTTGACGGTGAAACCATTATGTTGGTCTTGGTTTACGTGGACGATATTATGGTGGCGACAAACGACGAGTCGAAGAAGGAAAACTTGTTCAAGGAGCTTGATGTGGCATACGGGATCAAGGATCAAGGTTTGTTGACAGAATATTTGGGTATCGAAGCGGAGCAAACTGATGGTAATATTACTATTCGTCAAAGTAAATATGCTCGAGAGATTTTGGAGACTTTTGGGTATGATCAAGCTGATGCTGTAGGCAACCCGATGGAGACTAATGCTCGGCTGGTACCGCTAGCTGGTGACGACGAGACTGATACAAGTTTCGAGTATCGTAAAGCGATCGGAATGCTCATGTACTTGGCTACGGGAACTCGTCCTGACTTAGCATATGCAATCGGCCAACTGAGTCGATTTGTAGGGAAACCTTCGACGAAGCATGTTGGGGCGTTGAAACGAGTACTCCGGTACCTAGCAGGAACTGTGAAACATGGAATCACGTACGAGAGATCGAGCCAGGATAACATACCAAGCAAAATTGCGTTGGAGGGCTGGTGTGACAGTGATTGGGCTAACGACCCAGAGTCTCGCCGAAGTACAACAGGTTTCGTCTTTACGCTTGCTGGAGGCGCTGTTTCCTGGATGTCTCGACGTCAATCCATTGTTGCTCTATCTACGGCGGAAGCGGAATATGTAGCAGCTTGTGAAGCAACGATGGAGGCTGTTGCGTCAAGCAACATACTACAAGAAATTTTACCGAAGAAGGAAGTGGAGCTGAAGCTTGGGATTGACAACCAAGCAGCACACGTTTTGGCTACAAATCCTACTTACAGTCGTCGCACCAGACACATTGAGCTAAGATGACACTTTGTCAGGGAACAAGTCCAGAAAGGAACGATTGTGTTGCACAAGATTAATGGCAACGACAATCCAGCTGACGCCTTCATTAAGCCATTGGATAAACAACGTTTGAAGAGACTGTTGGTGGACGTAGGTATTGGATTGGCCAGAAACTGAATGACGCGCGACGAAGTGCATCCGGTTTGTCAAAGTTTGCACTTTGAGAGAGGCGTGTTGGATTTCATATCGTCGATGTGGCAGTTGGAGATATTTAAGGTCAACGGCTGAGAAAGGTTAACTGCTACGAGACGCTGCGTATCAAGGATAAGCAGGAGTGCTGTTGAGAGTATAGTGAAGGAAGAAGCGACGAGACGCAGCTTGAGAAGCTGATACAGCGCGCTTAAACGATTGTCGAACCTCAGGGAACAGCGGCACTAACAAACTTAATCTCACTTTTCATTTTTCTTTCCTCAAGTGTTGTGAGGCTTTGGCTATACGATTCACAACAGAGTGGCCCGACGAGAAATACTCACAAGTATCTCCGTCAAAGTAGTAAATGTCTGGTGCCAAGGAAACCAGCCAAATTGTACCTTCAGGAGCGTGGACCTTCTTCTCTTGTGATGCAAACTGTTGGGTCTGACGACGAGCAATGGTATTAGCGGGGTGCGGTACTGAGTCAATCCCTCGGACAATGGACCAAATCCATCGAGCTGCATTTCCCGTATGTCAGCCTCGATCTGCTGTTTTCGTCCGCAACGAGGCTGCGCGCATTGTTCTTTGCGGTGGTGTGGTGACCAGAGGTGGTTCAAATTGATTTCGGACAATGTCGTGTAATCCGTTGTGAGTAATTATTACATTGTACGATGACTAACGTTGTTGTCATTTGCCAATTAGCCACCAACAGCTCAGCCCCCCCATCCCAGCATGGTAGTGCTGCAGACGGACTCTCAGACTATTACCTCCCCCGCCACTATAGCCAAGCAGCCGAGTTACTCCACGTTCGCTAGTATCGGCGATGTGGATCAGACTAAACAGAATGACGCCAGGAACACGCCCGGCACTGGTCTCGACTCTTCTTCTCGTACGCCAACCCGATGATGAGCGCCGGTAACAAGCGCCAACTGGACAACGACGATCTATGGGAACTCGAGGGCGAGAACCGCTCGGCTGCAGCTTTTGAAGAGTTCGTGGTGCACTACGAACGCCACGATAAAAACATCGTCAGAGCCATGTGGTCAGCCTACGGAGGCCGCTTCATCCTGTCTGGCCTGCCGACGCTATTCACTACCGCTTGCAACGTCTTCGCGCCCGCTGTGCTGAATCACGTGATCACGGTGTTTGCAGCGCCGCAAATCGACATGTATAGCTTGAGCGTCTGGCTCGGTGTTTTCTTCGCTTCGAGGCTGGTTGATGCCATTGTCATGCCACAAGTGCAATTCTATCTCGAGTTGATCTCCTTGCGCCTTACAGTGACGCTCAAGGCGCTGCTGTTCCGGAAGGCCATGCGTCGCAGTATCCAGAGCAAAGGTGAAGACAAGGCGGTGGACATCTCGAACCTCTTTTCGGCTGACGTCGACGACTTGCTATGGGCTGCTTTCCAGATTAACAGTCTGTGGATTATCCCGATCCAGATTCTCGTGGTGATCTGCATGCTGTACTACGTCATCGACCTCGCTGCATTTGCCGGCTTGGGAGTACAGTAAAACCTTTCCTACCTGATATGTCCCGTGGACGAGGTCACTATCAGATATAGCAAGTTCATCAGATTTGGGGGGACCAGTAGCTTTTTATCACCATGTCCTACCTCAGCTGGCTCCCCCTCCTTCCCTACGACTCTCACTTTGGCTTTTACCATGCCTCGAAAACAGAAACACGTCGGCAACCTCAATTTTGAGCAAAAGAAAAAAATTTGCTCATGGAAACTGGAAAAACCGACGTTAACGCAGGAGCAGCTTGCCCAAAGGGCACAACGAGAGTTTGCAATGATCAAGAAGCCTGCACAAGGGACTATTTCGGCAATACTATCGCAAACACGTCGCTATCAAAACGTCCGAGAAGAAGATTTGCAAGCACGTCGGTCGCGACCACTTGCATTTCCAGAGCTGGATGACGCCCTTGCTAATTGGGTACTTCACTGTCAAGCACGGCGCGTTATGATAGATGGCAATATGGTGAAGGCAAATGGGGCCCGGCTACTCAAGCAAATGTCTGTTAATGAGTCGGACAAACTATCATTTTCGAATGGATGGCTTGACTCCTTCCAAAGCCGGCATGATTTTAAAAGCTTTACGTCGTTCGGCGAAAGTGGTTCGGTGGATATGGCGTCACTCCCAATTCAACTTGAGCGCATTCGTGCTGCTGTGAAGGATTATGCGCTAGCGGACATCTACAATTTCGACGAGACGGGCCTATTTTACAATTTGTGTCCAGATCGGACGATTGCACGCACTCAAATTGAAGGTATCAAGAAGAGTAAGACACGAATAACGGTTGCGCAGAGGATGCGGAGGAGAACACGGAAATGCAGTCGTTTTCAGCAGCGGAACTCTTGAGCAACACAACTGATATTGCTTTCCTGGAAACTGCTACGGAAAGCATGCCTACTAAAGACGATGATGCCGTAGAAGAAGAGAGCTACGCTATGACTGCAAAACAAGGTGTTGATGCAGTCCGAGGAGTACTTCTAATGTTAACGGACCATCCAGATTTAGAAAAGAAGTTGGAGAGGGGCCTACGACTGCTTCAATCGCGTGCGCGAGAGAATCTCCGGTTAGAAACTGAGGAAGCACTGACTCAGACTTCGATTACGAGCTTTTTTGCTATCACTACACGCTCTTAAGTGGAAAAATGCATACAAATTTAAGATTTTTTTTGGGATAAAACATATCAAGTTACGCGTTTGGGCACTATCAGATTTACCCCATAGTAATTGCTAACTACCAAGTCGGTGGATCGATTCCATATCAGATATACCAGGATATCAGCCTTGACAGGGATCATTTAGGACAGGTTTTACTGTAATCGCAGTGTCGATGCTGGTGAGTTTTATCATTGCCAAGATATCAGGCGACACTTTCGAGCAGGTGATGGACTTCAAGGACGACCGTATGAAGACCATCAAGGAGGTGTTCAACGCCATCCAAATCGTCAAGTTGAACGCGTGGGAGGACAAATTCGCAGACAAAATCCACAAGTTACGCGCCACGGAGCTGTCAGCGCTAAAGAAGTTCATGTACCTTGGAGCTCTCGAGATTTTCTTGCTGTGGACTTCTCCCATCGCAGTATCGGCTGTATCCTTTGCTGTGTACGCAATTGTGATGGAGAAATCACTCACTGCTGCCAAGGTTTTTACTGCTATTGCATTGTTCAATGCGCTTCGAGACCCCCTGCGAGATCTGCCATCCGTGATCCAGACCTGCATTCAGGCGAAGGTTTCACTGGATCGCTTCTCGGAATATCTCTCACTGGATGAATTCACTCCTACCAACGTCATTCGAGATGACCCAGCGCAGCCTGACGATGTCGTCATGGCCATCCAAGACGGTTCATTTGGTTGGACGAAGGACACGCCACTGCTCAGCAACGTTAACCTCACGGTGAAGAAGGGGGACCTCGTCATCGTTCACGGGTCTGTTGGAAGTGGTAAATCGTCGTTGTGTTCGGCGCTGCTGGGTGAAATGGACAAGCTGGCGGGTAGCGTCTTCGTTCGGGGACGTGTTGCTTACTATTCGCAGCAGACGTGGATCCAGAACATGACGATTCGTGACAACATTCTGTTCGGACTGCCGTCAGGGCTGCCGAAAAATAAATTGATGCTGCAATTATTGCAATAAATTTGCACCGATAATTTATTTAGTAACCTTAACAGTTACCTAACAGTTATCTATTGAGCTGAACCTCTTGACTTCAATAATGTATTACAGCTTTCCACAGCCACCGATAACAATTTTCGTGGAGCTCCCAGCTCTCCCCACTTTCAAATTTACCTGAAGCTCAAGACACTTACTGACCAGCATGCTTAATACACCTCGCACGCAGCGTCCCGCCACCTTCACCAACAGGCAGGTAGCGAACTTCTACTTCCGGCCGTGCCGTGATCAGTACGATGAGGTAATCCTCGAGTACTTTCGCTGTCGGTGCGGCACGGTCCGGAAGCGTGCCCCTGGCTCAGGGTACACGAACCTGATGCAGCACATCAGGCGCGAGCACCCCTCGTTTGCTGCGGAGATGCTGGCTGCAACCCCGGGAGAGACTGGGTCTCTCCTGCATTACGTCCGCCACTCCGCCCTGAACACGTTCGGATGGCTAGAGTGGATCGTCATGGGCAACTTGCCCCTATCCTTCTGTGAGAGCAGGCTTTCACGGCGGTACGTTTACAATTGTCTATATATTAGTGCTCTCAGAACAACTGACTAACCTACTACTACAAATTGCAATATATTATCAGATACACGAACCTGGAGCCCATCTCGGTAGAAACGCTCCGAAGTTCCCTGGAATCGGTGACACGCTCCGTCGAGCGTGCGATCGCTGCCGATTTACCTGAGCGTTTCGGTATCATTTTTGATGGGTGGAGCCATGCCTCGGAGCATTTCATCGCCGTCTTTGCATGGTATGAGGTAGACGGGGCAATTCGCTGCCCGCTCCTCAGCATGGCTCCACTCGTCAATGATGAGACCGACGATTTGTCGGCCGCAACGCACCAGGCCTTTCTGCGCACGATGCTGCTGCGAGACTACAACAAGAGGCTGGAGCAGTGTGTCTTCCTCGTGGGAGACAACTGCTCCGTCAACCGCCGGCTTGCCACCCTTATGAGTGTTCCACTAGTCGGCTGTGCTAGTCACCGCCTAAATCGAGCGGTAGCTGCACAGCTGAGCGAGCATGCTGAAGATCTGGACCTGGTACAGACCCTGATGCTGAAGCTACGGACGCTGACACAATCCGCGAAACTACGGTACGTTTGTGATGTTTGGTGAAATTTGCTATTGTATTTGTGAAATTGTACTAAAATGTTGGTTTAATACAATAGGTTGAAGACAAGCCTTCGACCAATCATCCGCCAGCAAACCCGCTGGGGCTCCACATTTGCAATGCTTAATCGCTTTTTTGAGCTTCTCCCCTTTTTGGACACCGACGACGACGAGCTCGCAGAGCTACTGCCCTCGCCGGCGGTGAAGAGGCGTCTGAAGGATCTTCTCGGTGAGCTGGCGGACGTCGAGTCTGTATCCAAGGCGTTGCAAGGCAGTGACGTCAGTCTCCTTGATGTGCGAGTGTGGTTCGACGCTCTCATCGCAAAGAAGAAGTCATATTCCAACTACCTAGGTACAAACGGGGATTTTGCTTTTTTTCTTATTTGTCCAGTTAATTTACATTTTTTTTTCTTGCATGTAGCCCCAAGAGCTGCAATTGTTCACAGCCCAGACTTTGAGTCGGGCTGTGTCCGGGTGTTGAAGGGTCAAGCGCAGCGCTTAAGCCGGAGTGAGAAGTCTGCGCTGGAGGCTTTTCGCGTCATCCCAGCCGCTCAAGCTGCGCGTGTGGGAGATGATGCCGAGACCGGAGGCTCATTCGTGGAGCGCCTCCAAAAGCGCCGTCGCCTGGAACAGCACCAACCAGCTTACGAGCTGCTAGGTCGGATTCCTCCGACCTCGAACCTTGCCGAGCGCTTCTTCAGTGTCGCTCGCACTACGTTCGGGCTGCAACGACACTCGCTGCAGCCGTACACGCTTGAGATGCTGCTCTTTTTGCGTCAGAATGAGAGCTTCTGGGACGCCCGTACCGTCGAAAATTCGGAGTAGGTTGTGCAATAATTGATCAATGAAGCTGCATTGTAACGATTATCTATTTCATTGTTTGTCTTAGTGCAATAATCTATCGTTCATGTTAAATAGCTGATGGCGATTATCTATTCTCTCTTGGTAGGTGCAATAGATTACAATACAATTTTCGGCAGCCCTGACTGCCGTATGACAAGGAGAAATACTCGAAAGTGATCGCTGCGTGTGGCCTGCTTCCAGACCTGAAGCAGTTCCCTGGCGGCGATGCAACGGAGATTGGTCAGAAGGGCATCAACCTCTCGGGCGGTCAGAAAGCTCGTGTGTGTCTGGCTCGTGCGTGCTACTCGGATGCTGATACGTTGCTGCTGGACTCTCCTCTGGCTGCGGTGGATGCTATTGTGCAGAGCCAAATCTTCGGCGAGTGTATCTGCAACTTGCTAGCAGAGAAGACGGTCATCCTGGTGACACACAGTGCTGACATCATTGCAAGCGAAGCTGCCAACTTGAAGGTGCTGGTGGAAGATGGCAAGCTGCAAATCACTCGACGCGATGTCGCTTTGCCGAGATCTTCGTTTACACTGCGAGTGTCTCCTCGGCTGACGAAGGGTGATACTAGCCATGATGAAGAGACCTCTAACAAGGATGCCGGCCGTCTCATCGACGACGAGGAGCGCGAGGAGGGTCGTGTAACGAAAGAAGTCTTCTCGAACTACTTCAACGCACTTGGCGGTGTGAAGGTGTGTATCTTCCTCCTGTTGGTGCAGACGTTGTGGCAGGTCTTCCAGATTGGCAGTGACTTGTGGTTGAGTCATTGGACAGGGAAGAAGGACGGCGCGTACAACCCAGCAGATACGGTCTACAATATGAAGGTGTACGCGTGGTTGAGTGCAGGCACGGCAGTGATGGTGTTGGCTCGTAGCGCAACGGTTGCAGTAGTGGGCCTGCGAGCTTCGCGTCACCTCTTTGATAACATGACGGTATCACTGCTAAAGGCTCCGCTTCGATTCTTTGACGCGAACCCCATTGGACGCATTGTGAACCGATACGGTGACGACATGTCGGCTGTGGATGATATGATTCCGTTCGCATTTGGAGGGTTTCTTGCCATGTTCTTCTTTACGGCGTGCCAGCTAGCGACTGCCGTGTACACGATGAAGTTCTTGGGCGCCTTGATTATCCCGCTGGTGTGGATGTACGTGAAGATCGCCAACTTCTACCTCGCTCCGTCTCGAGAGATTTCTCGACTATGGAAGGTATCGTCGTCCCCTGTGTTAAGCCATGTAACGCAGTCCGAGGAAGGTGTTGTGGTCATTCGAGCATTTGGGCAGGACACGGTTGATCGGATGGTTAGCGAAAACTTTATTCGCAATGATGTGAACAGCAAAGCTTGGTTTGCGGAGACTGTTATGCAACAATGGTTCCAAGTTCGCATGCAGCTTATCGGTTCGGGCGTCATTTTCGTCGTGGTGTCGGGTCTTGTGTACTTGCGTCATTATCTGTCTCCTGGGATGGTTGGGCTGGCGTTCACGTACGCGCTCAGCGTTGATAGTGGGCTTTCTAAACTTGTGCAATGCTGGTCTTGGTTGGAGATTCAAATGGTGAGTCCGGAAAGAATTCTCGAATATGGATCAATCCCCGCCGAAGGAAGTCAACGACCACTTGTCATCGAACCTGATGCCTCGTGGCCTCGTTCATCCACTGTTCAATTCCAAGACGTCGTCTTCAACTACAAGCAAGGTGGAGTTCCAGTGCTCAAGGGACTCTCCTTCAGCATCCGCAACAACGAGAAGATCGGCATCGTCGGACGCACCGGTGCAGGCAAGTCCAGTCTCACGATGGCGCTCTTCCGCATCAACGAGCTCGTGTCCGGTCGGATCCTGATCGACGGCACCGACATCGCCACCATGCCACTGCGAACACTGCGCTCGAACCTGTCCATCATCCCGCAGTCACCGGTGCTGTTCAAGGGAGCGCTGCGAGGCTACATGGACCCGTTCGACGAGTTCTCGGACGCTGAGATCTGGAGTGCACTGGAGAAGGTGGACATGAAGACACAGGTGAGTGCGTTGGAGGGTCAACTGATGTACGAGTTGAGCGAGAACGGTGAGAACTTCAGTGTGGGTGAGCGGCAGATGCTGTGCATGGGTCGCGCATTGCTGACCCGGAGCCGCATCGTGGTGATGGATGAGGCCACGGCGTCCATTGACCACGCGACGGAGAAGAAGCTGCAGCGGATGATCAACGAGGACTTCCAGGACGCGACGGTGCTGACGATCGCGCATCGGTTGGGCACGGTGCTGGACTCGGATCGGATCATGGTGTTGAGTGACGGTCGAGTGGTGGAGTTCGACAGTCCTCGAGAGTTGGTGAAGAACACGAATGGAGTGTTTTATGAGCTAGCGAAGGAAGGAGGATACCTAGACCAGTTGCTATAAAGAAAACAAAACTGTATTCATGCATGAAAATACCCGTTGCACCACTCATCCAGCACATTTTCAACCCAAACAGTTTTGCCATCATGGCGAAGTAGGCTGCACTTTCTCTTTGATCTGTAGACTTCATTGGCTACCAGAAGCATTTAACGCAGTCTAATTGAGTTTAATGAGCTCGTCGCAGTTGCAACCGTCTCCATCGTCGCGGGAATATGCCACGTTCCTCAAGGTGCCGACGTCGTCCAAAGTGCCGCGTCGCCAGTCCGCATCGCTCCTGTCGAGACTTTTTCTCTGGTACGCAGACGATATGATGCGGGTTGGCAACGTGCGGCAACTGGACCAGGACGATCTGCTCTTACTGGACGACGACAGTCGCTCGGAGGTCGCTTTCGCTTTCTTTAAGCGTCACTACGAGCAACAGGACCAATCCATCGTTCGAGCCATTGTCTATGGTTACGGGTGGGAGTTCCTGCTTTGTGGACTGGCGTCGGCCTTCACAACGGCCTGCATCTTGTTCGCTCCTGTTGTGTTGCACCACGTGATCGACGCCTTTGCCGCTCCGGAGATGGATATGACGAGTCTCGGCGTTTGGCTTGCAGCTTTCTTCGCCTCTCGTCTTGCGAACGCTCTAGTGGCTCCTCACGTAGATTTCCAGATCCAATTGATGGTGTTCCGCATGGCAGTGTCACTCAGAGCTCTGCTATTCGAGAAGACGATGCGACGCAGCATCCAGAGCCGCAGTGACGCCAAAGCGGTGGACGTCGCCAACATTTACTCGTCGGATATCCAGCGGGTGATCCACTGTGCGAACGAGATCAACACGCTGTGGATCCTGCCGGTTCAGATAGCAGTCGTGGTCTACATGTTGTACGTAGTTCTAGGTATCTCAGCTCTCGCTGGCCTTGTCGTCATTGGTCTATCCATGCTGGTAGCGTTCTTTTTCACGAAGAAGTCCACTGGGTCCTACGACGAGTTGATGAAGCTCAAAGACTTACGGATGAAACTCATCAAAGAGCTCTTTGGAGCCATTGAAATCGTCAAACTCAACGCATGGGAAGATCGATTCGAGGCGAAATTGCTTGCTCATCGCGAATTTGAGCTTTCTGCTTTGTCACGGTTCGTATACGCCGTATGCGGAACTGTCTTCGTCTTATGGTCCTCTCCGTTGTTCGTTTCAACAGTCTCGTTCGCAGTTTACACGCTGGTTTTGAATGAGGTTTTAACGGCTGCAAAGGTTTTCACTGCCATAGCTCTGTTCAACTTACTGCGCGATCCACTGCGCGAGTTCCCGAACATGATCCAGAAATGTCTCCAAGCAAAGGTTTCTATCGATCGAATGGCTGATTACCTCGCGCTTCACGAAGTGGATCCGGCCAATGTGACTCGAAACGATCCGTCCATTCCAGATGACGTAGCAATTGCGGTCGAACACGGCACGTTCGCGTGGAACGAAAGTGCTGATCCAGTGCTATCGGACGTGAATCTCACAGTGAAGAAAGGGGATTTCGTGGTTGTTCATGGATCGGTTGGCTCCGGTAAGTCTTCTTTGTGCTCTGCGTTGCTAGGAGAAATGGAGAAAATGAACGGGAAGGTGTCGGTGAATGGCAGAGTGGCTTACTACTCGCAACAGCCCTGGATTCAGAATATGACAATTCGAGAGAATATCCTCTTCGGACAGACTTTCGACCACAACAAGTACCAAAACGTTTTGGATGCGTGTGGCCTCCTCCCCGACTTGCAGCAGTTTCCCAGTGGTGACGCAACTGAAATCGGCCAGAAAGGAATTAATTTATCCGGTGGACAGAAAGCTCGAGTGAGTTTGGCACGCGCCTGCTACTCGGAGGCAGATGTGTTTATCTTGGATTCACCTCTTGCTGCTGTTGATGCGGTGGTTCAGAGCGAGATTTTCAACAAGTGCATTTGTGGGTTGTTGGCAGACAAAACGGTGGTTCTAGTTACCCATAACCACGAAGTGATCGAGTTTGGTGCAGCGAGTTGCAAAGTTTCCGTGTCGGAAGGTCGAATAACAGCAAAGCGACAGGAGATTCAACGCTTTCGAACCAATTTCGCATCGGAGTTGTCTCGTATCAACACGAAGGAGGAGCCGCATACACATACTGTTAACGATTCCGATCTCTATAGTACTGGCCGCCTTATTGAAGATGAAGAACGTGAGGAAGGTCGAGTATCGGCGACAGTTTTCTGGCGATACTTCAACGCAATGGGAGGCTTGAAAGTGCTGCTGCTGTTGCTAGTGATTCAATCTCTATGGCAGGGTTGTCAGATCGGAAGTGACCTGTGGCTGAGTCACTGGACAAATGCGTACGATTCTTCGCGAACGCAGTACAACATGACAGTTTACGCTCTGTTGGGTGGAGGAAGCGCTTTGATGGTGCTCGCAAGAGCTTTAACGATGGCCACTGCAGGCCTTCGCGCATCTCGAGACCTTTTCCAGATGCTCACGCGTGGTCTCTTGGCCGCACCACTACGTTTTTTCAATACCAACCCGATCGGCCGAATTCTGAACCGGTTTGGAGGAGATATGACGTATGTTGAAATCGACATTCCGTTCGACATCGGTGGCTTACTGGTGACGGGTTTCTTTACCTTTTGCCAGTTGGCCACTGCGATGTACATCGTGAAGATTCTGGTTGTGTTCATCATCCCACTCGCGTATCTCTACGTCAAGTTCGCCAAGTTTTACTTGATGCCGTCTCGAGAGATCTCTCGGTTGTTGAAAGTGGCTTCTTCTCCAGTTCTCAGCCACATTTCACAGGCAGAAGAAGGTGTGACTACAATCCGAGCGTTTGGGGCTCAGTGCGTTCAACAAACCGTTTCTGAAAACTTATCGCGCAATGACGTGAATGCTCGCGCTTGGTTCTGTGACTTTGTGGTGTCGACGTGGTTTCAACTTCGCATGGAGCTCATCGGCTGTGGTGTTGTCATTGCGGTGGTATCCTGTTTGGTTTACCTTCATGACTATCTCTCCCCTGGACTTGTTGGGGTTGCATTCACCTACGCTTTGAGCATTGACAGTCGCCTCGCTCGACTGGTTCGCGTTTGGTCGTGGCTAGAGATCGAGATGGTTAGTCCGGAGAGGATCATGGCGTACGCTTCCATTCCTCCAGAGGGGGAACAGACTTCACTTACCATTGAGCCAAACCAGCCATGGCCCAGTACTGGAACCATTTCTTTCCAAGATGTCGTCTTCAGCTACAAGCAAGGCGGAGTTCCAGTGCTCAAGGGACTCTCCTTCAACATCCGCAACAACGAGAAGATCGGCATCGTCGGACGCACCGGTGCAGGCAAGTCCAGTCTCACGATGGCACTCTTCCGCACCAACGAGCTCGTGTCCGGTCGGATTCTGATCGACGGCACCGACATCGCCACCATGCCGCTGCGAACACTGCGCTCGAACCTGTCCATCATCCCACAGTCACCGGTACTGTTCAAGGGAGCGCTGCGAGGTTACATGGACCCGTTTGACGAGTTCTCGGACGCTGAGATCTGGAGTGCATTGGAGAAGGTGGACATGAAGACGCAAGTGAGTGCGTTGGAGGGTCAACTGATGTACGAGCTGAGCGAGAACGGCGAGAACTTCAGTGTGGGTGAGCGGCAGATGCTGTGTATGGGTCGCGCGCTGCTGACCCGGAGCCGCATCGTGGTGATGGATGAGGCCACGGCGTCCATTGACCACGCGACGGAGAAGAAGCTGCAGCGGATGATCAACGAGGACTTCCAGGACGCGACGGTGCTGACGATCGCGCATCGGTTGGGCACGGTGCTGGACTCGGATCGTATCATGGTGTTGAGTGACGGTCGAGTGGTGGAGTTCGACAGTCCTCGAGAGTTGGTGAAGAACACGAATGGAGTGTTTTACGAGCTAGCGAAGGAAGGAGGGTATCTGAAAGAACTGCAGTAAGCAATTATTGTGAAAGGTAATTTCCTCCAAATGCTTTGATCTCTTCTTTTGTGTCTCTGTAGTACTCGACCTAATTCTCAAGCACAACGCGATAACGGACTTGTCCCTCTCGCATCATTGCAATGCCGTCGTTCACTTTACTCATTGGCATCTGCTGGACGATAGCACGCACATTCTTCTCGGATGCCAGTGCCAGCATGTCCTTGATATCTTGGATACTGCCGATTAAACTGCCCACCCACTTGATGCCCTTGGCCACCACAAACATCGGCTTGAACTTGACCTCATCGTTGGGGACGCCCACCATGATGAACGTGCCACGCTTCTTCAACAGCGACAGATACGTGTTGTACGGCATATCCGTAGCGTCAGCCGTGAGCAGCAGTACGCGGACAGAGTTGATGGACTTCTGCTGATCCTTTGGGTCGCTCAAGTTGTAAAATTCTTCAGCACCAAGAGCTCGGATCTCCTTCTCTTTGTTGGCCGAACGCGAGAACGCCACGGGAGTAGCACCCAGCGCACGGATGAATTGAATAGCGAGATGACCGAGTCCACCGATACCAATGACACCCACGCGGTCTCCAGGCTTCACATTGTGCTTCAGTGGCATGTACACCGTCACGCCAGCACACAGCAAGGGCGCGGCAGAAGCGGACGGAATGTTGTCCGGGATTTTGAAGGCGAAGTTGCTGTCGACACGCACGTAGTCCGCGTATCCACCGTATGCCATGGAGCCGTCCTCATACTTGGCATCGTACGTGATCACCGACCGGTTGCAGAACGCGTTTTCGCCATCCGCGCACTCCTCGCAAGGTCGCTTGGGGTCTTTGTTGAGGCAAGCCCAAACTTGAGCGCCCACACCGACACGATCGCCCACGGCCAAATGCTTTACATTTTCGCCCGCGATAGTCACTTGACCAATAATCTTGTAGCAGGTGTAAAGCGCAACTGGCCGCTGACAGGTGCAGTGAGGACGGTCAATGGAACCAGACGGCAGTGGGTGTCGAAGGGTATCCAAGCGACGCACGCAATATGAATGAACGGCTGCAGGACGACGAGATCTTGGCGAAGGGTCGTAGAATGTCGAAGTGCAAGGACGACGGTGGCTACGGAGGATGTGCCGACGAAGAAGATCGAGTCCGACGAAGTTAGCAGAGACTTCACTTCGGGATTCGCCAACAGAGCCACAGACCAACTTCGAAATCGGCCGGAAAAGCGACGAGTCGACTTTGAGACTTGGACGCCAGTCAGGAGACGGTTGAGTCGGACGGACGAGATTACACGGACTCTTTGGACGCAAGGAGGACGGACGAGTATTGAGGCGAGCAGAGCGCCAAACGAAAACTCTGAACGAGGAGCGGTGGACGGATTGGAAGGCTCGGACACACTTGGCGAGTGGAGGACTGCGAGGTCAGCTGCGAGGTACACACGGCTGCACAGGATACACCGGATCGGGGCAGGACACGCGAAACTGCTTCAGTGCGATCTCACGAGGAGGTGGTGCTGCAGCGAAACGAGGGCGTGAGTCTGTACCGGACGGCAGGGAACTGAGTGGCGGTGTGTGCGAGTGGTTGGCGAGCGGGACGAAGATACCAAGTGTAGAGTGCAGTTAGTGGAACGAGAATTGAGGATTGTATTAGGGAGTTTATCTCCTCTGAGTTGAATAATAAAGTAGGGTCCCACAGCGGTGGCGATCCGGCGCAGGCACTCGGTGGTGTCTGACGGCCAGCAGGAGTTGACGACCACGTGAATAGAGAGGAACCCGGACAATACGCAGGAGCTATACTACCTACCCAACGGCTCGGGTAAGATAAGAGAGCTCGCTACATGGTGGTCATACAGGGGCAATCTCTACGAAAGAAGACAAAAGCGAAATCAATGACGAGAACACGCACGCAGACGTCGGAGGAGATGCCACGAGCAGGCATGCAGACACGATCGCAGTCGCCTAAAACACCGACTTCAGTGGTAGACACCAGTAACCAGAGACAGGTGACAAATAATCGGTCCAGTTTACCAGAGACGGAAGCAGTGTCCCAGAAGCCTCCAGTGAAGAAGCCACCGGCGAAACCGGCAGAAGCTAAGGGCAAACAGCGACGTCCAGGCAAGAACCAACCCCCTCAGACATCGGGAGATGACGAAGACTTGGAGAGTACTGACAGCGAAGGACTCCAGACGCGAGATGTCAGGGCTGGTACGCAGGCAACAGCGCCACAAGCGGAAATCCTAAGAATAGTGGAAGACGGAAAACCCGTGCGGACTCGGATGGCAGCTACTGGACTTGACGGCGGTGTCTCGAGGACAACTCCTACAGGAGCAGCAGACGTGGTGGACTTGCGAAAAGCGGTACAGCAACTGGCGGTGGCTGTAGCTGAAATGCGCGAGGAGCGACTACCAACACCAAGAAGCGGCTCGACGGTAAGGAAACGGGCTGGAGCGGACCAACAAACGATCAGCTATACCCCAAGACATGAACGTCGTTCGACAGCGCCCCGATCTGCTAGTCAATCACGACACGGTACGACGCGAGAACGAAGTTACCAGCGACGCCAACGTGGACAGTCTCGGTACTCCAGACGCCGTGCGCAGGACTCAGAAGGATCCGACAGCGATGACTCCTCGGACAGCGAAGAATCAGATGAACCGGCACAGAGGAGGCAGCAACGGTACTCTCGACGGACGCCAACAAAACATCAACAGCGGACGGTGTCTCGAGACGATTCCCCGTCAGACAGCAGTGGAAGCTCCCCGGGATCAAATAACGACGATCATCGACGACGCAACGTACGGGAACACGGCGATCCAAGTGATGAGAGCTCCGACGACGATGATGAGAGTTCGGGGTCGAGCAGTGAACGATCACGAAGTGAATCTCGAGGACGACGACACCGGGGATCACGACGCCGAGGACGACGGTTACGATATGAGCGCGGAGAACGCCATGATCACCGCGAGCGGCATGCGCATAGACGAAGTGAATCAGCGGCGCGAGTACCAGTTACGAGGCCTGGTAATATTAAGAACCTTGAACTGCCGGTTTTCACGCCTGCACCTGGAGTTTCGGCGGCCACTTGGGTAGACCGCATAGATCTGGCATTACAGGGAGCAAAGGCTTCTGGACAAGGCGAATGGACGGATCACGCACTGTATTTTATCCTGGGTAACAAGTTAATGGAAAGCGCAGCAATGTGGTGGGTGACGATGAACCAGAGGTTGACTCGTCGACAACAAACCTGGACATATCTGAAGAAGGAGCTTCTCAAGAGGTTCGGGCCCCGAAAGAACAAAGCGGCAGCGGAATGGCGAGTAAATAACCGGACAATGTTGAATGGTGAATCATACGATGATTTTGCGGCTGGACTACGACGGGCTGCTGACCGGAATCGAGTAAGTGAACGAGTGTTCCTGGCGCAGTACTACCGGAACTTGGACAAAACAACACGGCAGCTGGTGAAAATGGAGCCAAGACCGAGAACATTGGAGGAGGCGGTCGCCAAGACCAACAGGATCGATGACCCAGCAGATAACATCGCGCAAGGCATGCGAAACATTGGACAAGCGTTCCCGATGGCACCCCAGACGCAGTTGGCAACAGTAGCTGGAACAATGGGCCAGACGGTGGTTATCCCAGGTGTTGGCGGAATGAGTTTGCCAGCAGAGCTCACGGAAGCTGTGGTGAATTCGACGGCGGCTGAACCGGCGAACAGGGATGCTGTGACGGTCTTCACTAACCAGCAGGGCATCTGGAACGACTATGCCGGCATATATGAGAAACCTCCTGGTCGGAAGTGGAATGGACGGTTTTGGGAGAAAGTGCCAGCGAAGCGCAAGGTGAGAAGATCTCCTTCAACGGCGACAGACGCCAAGAAGACACGAACCAAACGCATTCGGGAAGACTCGGGTGAAGACAAACCATCGGAAAAGGCAGACGCTCGGAAACGAAAGACAACGGCAAAACCAGCGACTGATACGGGACGCACGGTGGCTCGAGTTGGTGCAGTACGACAGTCGAGTGCAAGCGATAAGAGTAATCAGGCTTGTTACCGGTGCGGTAGCAGGGAGCACTATAGTGCGCGATGTCCTGATGCGCCACGGTGCTACGCCTGCAATAAGTCTGGTCACTACGCCAAGGAGTGCCCTGATTCCGAAGCGAAGGCCAAGAATGATGAGTATCTCAAGCAACGAGCAGCACGAGCGACGTCGGACCCGGGAAACGGCCAACGGGCGCCGTAGGGGGAATACGGTGTCCGGTTGACAACCAGCGGGATCCCCAGCGAACGGTGAAGCGCGTACAGTTTAAGGAAACGGTTGCGGAAGCAAGACGGCCAACGTGGACCGATGCGTGGCGAGCCAGGGTGCGACGGTTGACCGCTGAAGGAATAGCGGGGCGAGTGGAAGAGAGTAGCGGCAGTAAGAGTCCGTGCATCGCGAGAACTGATGCGGATGCAGCAGGCGAGATGAAGACGGACGGCCCCGACGAAGAGGACTTGACGACTTTCGATGAGGCCACGGGAACCGTGATAGTGGGAAGTACGGTAGTCACCGACTGGACGGATGAACTGCTGGAAGACGCGAAGGAACATGATGCTGAACGTGCGGCCGTGTACTTGGCGACGGTGCATCCGGCTATGGCTTCGGCACGATTTTCTTGGGAGGAACGGGAAGAAGCACAACGGCGACGATCGGTCGAGCTGAAACGACGAATATTGGAACTGGAGCAGTCTGGGGAAGGCGCGAACCGACTGAGAACTGGGGAAGGCGCCACAGTGACTGACGATGCGGAGACGCTCGACGAAGACAGTGGCACTGTGACGAGTGAGAGTGAAGTGATTCCGGAGGACGTGAGTGGAACCGTAGAAGTGCTGTCGGGCCTTGACAATGACGGCGAGAACGACGGGAGAAATGGAAATGGCTCCGTGGCGGCTGTGAACACCTCGAGCAGTGGCGATACTAACGGAAACGGCAATACTAGCTGTGGGAACGGCACCGACAAGGAATTACGACTATCGCGGGTGCGGAGACGACGAGCAAACAAACAAAAGAAACGGGAACGTGCTCGTTTAGCCTGCGCCAGACTCGGACGAGCTGGTGAAGCATCCGAACGGAAAGGACAAGGAGAACAACGGGCGGTAAAGAGCCACGATGCTGATCAAGCTCTGGAGACGCTGAGAACGCGGCAGGAGTGTCCAGAACCCGATCATGAGTCTCACGAGATTGAAGGAACGGCTCGGGTTAGTCTGGTACAGCGACGTGCTGATGCTGAGGACGGCAGTATAGCGGAGTACGTGAACGCTGACGATGGACTGCCGACGGCGAGTATGAGGATCATGGACGAACAGAGGCTGATCAAACTCGATAGTTGTGCGCGGTATTCGGTGGCAGGAACGGAATGGATGCGGTACGGAACCAAACTCTCTGGTGAAGCGCCCGTGCAGTACGTAGAAGGTATTGGTGGATTTCTGTTAGACGTGGTCGGCGTTTGGCGATTCCAGTTCAAGAATGTATTTGGCGAATCAATTGCTGTGGACGCGTGTATCATCTCGGGTTGCACAGATGAGTTCCTTTTGGGCGTCGACTTCATGACCGAAAAGAAGGCGAACATGGACTTTGGACGGAACGAAGTGCAGTACACGGAGAATGGACGTGTGGTGGTGATCCCGTTTATGACGAGTGACTCGGAAGGCGGACAGAAAGCGGCAGCCGTTCGAGTAGCTGGAAGGACGCAAATTGAGGCGAACGCAGTAACACCAATTGAGATCGCAGTATCCGCGAGGGATGGAGAGCGTGGACTATTCATACCTACACATGCGACTGGCGCAGTGCTGCTGGCGGCGACGTTGACGACGGCACACGGTGGGCGAGCGTGGGTACCGGCCAAATGGGAAACCTGCGAGACTTCCGAACAAGAAAGAACTTGGAACCTGGTTGCCAGTGGACGAGGACATGAAGATTCTGGATGTGAACTCGCGTATGGACCCCAATCGGTTGGATGAGTGGCTGAAGAACTTGGGCGACGACAAAACACCGCTCCACAACGAAGAAGAACTGCAAATCGGTGTTGAGGAGCCGGAGGCTAGAGAGCTGGTGAAACGACTCCTACGGGTGTACAGGAAGCTGACCATGGATACTAGTGACTGTCCCCCTCCAACGGCTTTGAACATCCGGCACCACATTGACACCGGTGATACAGCACCGATTATGATGAAACGGCGACGACACGCGCAGTCAGAGGATCGAATCATTGAAGAAAACGTGGACAAAATGTTGAAGGCCGGCGTTATCGAGGAAGGAGATGGCGCGTGGGGTTTCCCAGTCGTGCTGGTTCGCAAGAAAGACGGAGAAGTGAGATTCTGCATTGACTATCGTGCATTAAATAAAGTGACAAAGAAGGATGTCTACCCGTTGCCACGGATTGATGAGACTTTGGAAGCATTGAGTGGCGCTCTACTCTTTACGACATTGGACCTCAAAGCGGGCTACTGGCAGATATTAGTGGCATTAGCTGATCGTGACAAAACGGCGTTCACAACGAAGAAAGGTTTATTTCGGTTCTTACGAATGCCATTCGGACTGACTAATGCACCATCGACATTTCAGCGCATGATGAACAGTGTATTACGAGGACTTACGTGGAGTACTTGTTTGGTCTATCTTGATGACATCGTGATTTTCACCCGCGGAAGCATTGAACGGCATGTGTTGGAAGTCGCTACTGTACTGGAGAGACTAGAAGCAGCCGGACTGACACTGAAGCTGAAGAAGTGTCGATTCGCAGCGCGATCCATGGAGTATCTGGGTCATGAGTTGAGTAACGAAGGAGTGAGACCCCTACAACGACTAGTGACTGCAGTGAGTGAATTTCCTGTACCGCGGGATTCGGTGGAAGTTAAGCGGTTCGTGCACTTAGCTGGATATTATCGGAGATTCGTTCAGGGTTTCGGCACCCTAATGGCCCCGTTGACTAAGTTGCTGCGCAAGAAAGTAGCGTGGGAATGGACGGCAGAACAGGAGAAGGCATTCAACGAGGTGAAGAAGATACTCACCAGCAAACCGCTATTGTTGTATCCAGACTTTCGGTTGCCTTTCACGGTGGTGACTGATGCTAGCAAGATTGGCTTAGGGGCGTGTCTTATGCAGGACCACGGACACGGTATGCAACCTGTGGGCTACGCTAGTAAGGTGAATAGTGAGACGGAGAGCAAGTACGGTATCACGGAACTGGAATGTCTAGCAGTAGTATGGGCAATTAAACTCTACCGACCCTACTTGTACGGACGGAAGTTCACGATTGTGACGGATCATTCGGCGCTGAAGTGGCTAATGACGAGCCCAAATCTGGCGGGCAAACTTCATCGCTGGGCCCTCACACTTCAGGAGTTCGACTTTGACGTGCAATATAGACCCGGAAGTACGAATGTTGTGGCGGATGCGCTATCTCGAGCGCCTGTTGCGGCTTCGGTATTAGCAGCAGTTGGGAGAAGACGGCGGGCACGACTTCGGGCGAGGACAACGACGGTCGACGATGCGCGAGCGGCACGAGATTCGGGGTCGCCAGTGGAGACCGCAGTGGCACCAGCAAACGAGCAAGGGCGTGGGCAAGTGCACAATGTCCCTGTACATACGAGCAGTACGTTGTTACCGGAAGCGGAGACAGCCGAATGCAGGACGGGAGCAGCAACGGAAGCACCAAAGAGGGTGGCTTTGGAGCGCGAGTGCTCCAGTGAACGAGATGAACCATCGACGGATCCTGGTGCGGCATCACCGGTGACAGAAACGCAGGAACGAGCAGCACGACGAGGAGCTGTTGAAGCACAGCGAGCTTCGGCTATGAGCCAGACGGTGAATACGACGAGACCAGCGGCTGTAGATGACAAAGGACGCGGAACGTGTACTGTGCTGGAACAGCAGAAAGCGAAAGCACCACGGAAACGGAAGAAAAAACGAACGACGAGCACTCGGGCGATCCTACTGCCACGAAGTGAAGCATTGCGGAGAACACCCGCTGAGTCACGAGAAGTACTTGGTAAATTCGCGGCAGACGAACTTGGGCGAGAAGGACGACGGCCACCGGAATCAGCGCAAGAAGTGGAGTCACGACACCGGGCGATAACGGCGAGACCGAGAGAGACGGCACTAGAACGAGAGCAGTCCAGTGAGCAAGAGACGCGGAGACTACGCCAAATCCAGGCCGGACGCACCGCAGTTCACGGAACGACCTTACAGCTCACTGACGATGAGATTGTAGCAGCGCAAGAGGAAAGCCGTTTGGTTCTGCAGCTTATCAAAACTGGAGAATATCGAGGTCAGGCAGTATCGCGAGTCTTTGGGCTTGCAGTGATCGAGACGCCGGTGGGACAACGTGTGATTTTACCACCTGTACTTTGGTCGAGGGCGTTTAAAGAAGCGCATGATTCGGTGTGGGCCGGGCACTTACGAGCTCCCCATACGTACGCGCGACTTCAACAGACGTATTGGTGGCCGAATCTTCAACGAGAAGTAAAACGCTGGGTGACAGGTTGTCAAGAGTGTGGAAGCAGGAAGGCGAGGCCAAGAGAAGTCGTTCCTCCATTGAGAAGTATACGAGGCGGCGATGTATGCGATCGGTGGGCTTTAGACGTCGCAGGTCCCCTACCAACGACCGATGGAGGCAAGAGATTTGTGGTGGCGGCTGTCGAGTATGTGACGAGGTATGCAGTGGCAACTACGGTGAAGCAGCACACAGCAGAGAATGTTGCGGAATTCCTGATGAAAGACGTCGTACTGAAGTTCGGGCCGTTCCGTGAGTTACTCACGGATGGTGCACCAGAGCTCACAGGCCGTGTAATTGAGGAACTGGTCGAGCTTCTGCAGGCGCAGCAGACAAACCCCGTACCGTACAGGCCACAATTAGTTGGATTGGTCGAGCGCTTCAACCGGACATGGAAGGACATTGTAGCGATTTCGATGAACAAGGGAGACCAACGAGACTGGGACCGGTGGGTGCCTTTTGCTGTGTACGCGTACAATTCGGGACGGCATTCGACAGTGGCGCTCACGCCCAATGAACTGATGATGGGCAGACGGCTACGAAGTCCCAACGAGTTACTACGCGCAACGAGTCAACGAGAAGCCGGTGAATTGAACGAGTATCACCGCAGATTACTACAAACCATGAAAGAGAGTCACGCTAGCGCGGAGCGTGCACGAGAACGGGAACAGGCGAGGCAAACGAGCTACTATGAGCGGAAGGTGAGGCGGAAGCGAACTTTCAAGCCAGGAGATCATGTGTGGATGTTCAAGCCTCCTCGAGGGCCGAAGGCATCCAAGTTCGTGCATCAATGGATTGGACCGTTGCGAGTTATCGAGGATGCAGGATATGACAACTTATTACTGGAACGCGAAGACGGGGAGAGTGCGGAGAGACTGATCGCACACGTGTCGTTTTTAGTGTCCTATCATCATCCAACGGACTTCCTGACGACCACAGCGACAGATATCGTGACGGAGTTGGAGCGCGAGAATGCGGGCGACAACGGAGAACATGCAACGGCGGCAGAAACGACTAGTGGAACAACGACGGCTTCCGTGCATGCGACAGCGGCAATACGAGGCACTAAACGAAGTCGAGAAGCAGTGGCAAATGAGGAACCAACAGAGCGAACGAGTGAAGTCGTGGTGGAACTTCGACGGCGAAGACGACGAAACGCGGCAGGGCAGTATGTCTTGGAATACGAAGTACGGCCTTTACAAAACGAGAACGGCCGAAACGACGGTGACGGAAACAGTGGCAACGATGGACGCGTGTGGCTGTCAATGGAAGAGTACGACCGACGAGTTCGACACGCTGGAGTCGTGGAAGACTCCAATATTGGGGAAGCCGTGTAGCAGGTGTAAAGCGCAACTGGCCGCTGACAGGTGCAGTGAGGACGGTCAATGGAACCAGACGGCAGTGGGTGTCGAAGGGTATCCAAGCGACGCACGCAATATGAATGAACGGCTGCAGGACGACGAGATCTTGGCGAAGGGTCGTAGAATGTCGAAGTGCAAGGACGACGGTGGCTACGGAGGATGTGCCGACGAAGAAGATCGAGTCCGACGAAGTTAGCAGAGACTTCACTTCGGGATTCGCCAACAGAGCCACAGACCAACTTCGAAATCGGCCGGAAAAGCGACGAGTCGACTTTGAGACTTGGACGCCAGTCAGGAGACGGTTGAGTCGGACGGACGAGATTACACGGACTCTTTGGACGCAAGGAGGACGGACGAGTATTGAGGCGAGCAGAGCGCCAAACGAAAACTCTGAACGAGGAGCGGTGGACGGATTGGAAGGCTCGGACACACTTGGCGAGTGGAGGACTGCGAGGTCAGCTGCGAGGTACACACGGCTGCACAGGATACACCGGATCGGGGCAGGACACGCGAAACTGCTTCAGTGCGATCTCACGAGGAGGTGGTGCTGCAGCGAAACGAGGGCGTGAGTCTGTACCGGACGGCAGGGAACTGAGTGGCGGTGTGTGCGAGTGGTTGGCGAGCGGGACGAAGATACCAAGTGTAGAGTGCAGTTAGTGGAACGAGAATTGAGGATTGTATTAGGGAGTTTATCTCCTCTGAGTTGAATAATAAAGTAGGGTCCCACAGCGGTGGCGATCCGGCGCAGGCACTCGGTGGTGTCTGACGGCCAGCAGGAGTTGACGACCACGTGAATAGAGAGGAACCCGGACAATACGCAGGAGCTATACTACCTACCCAACGGCTCGGGTAAGATAAGAGAGCTCGCTACAATCTCGTGGCCGAACACGCACGGGTACATGGTGGGTTTCCAGCCGCTGTCGAGGTGGTGGATGTCCGATCCGCAGATACCGCAGTGCGAGATTTTGATTTCCACGTCGTCGACACCAAGCGAACGGGACCCGTACTGGAAAGGCACAATCTCGCCCGACGGCTTGAAAGCAGCGTATGCGTTGACAGTTCTTGGGGCGGTGGACATTTCAAGGATGTTGTGAACGAAGCAAATTGGGAAATGAATCAGGGTAGCATTCTTAAGGCAGCTCCAACAGCCTTCAATATCATCATTGCGATAGACGATGCAGGCCTTCGAGGTGTTGATGCAGTTGATGGAGTTGCTAATCAGCGAGGTCAGAGTGAGAAACAATATCAGTATTAATATGCAAATTCAGCAACTGGAAGCTCCGTGTTTCCCGATAGTTATCCCACGTCCAACGTTTCTCCAACTAAGGCTTAGGGCTGATATGTACAAGTGCTGGTTCCAGTTGCAGTCTTTCAGCAATAGCGACTGGCTCAATCAATTCTGCGTCGTACAGATGTCTTGACTGCGCACCCAAAAGATCAAGACCTGATCACAAGCCCCAGAAGGACAACGTAGTAAATACAAGCACGGAATATGTTATTTGTCATGGTCAGCATAGTGTACATGTTGGGGGGCACCGTACCATTTGCCACCATAATCATTTGCCACCGTGAACGATACCAAAAAGTATGTGACAAAAATGACCTGTTCGGAGCATTTTAGAAAACATTTGTACGCACAGTTTGTCACTGGGTTGCTTTGTTATATCCGACTTTCATACAAACTCAGTATTCATGTCTCCAATAACATTATAGCGCATAAGCAACTTGCCCTCGTCATCCTAAGCGAAAAGGTCTTCGTGATCATCCGCTCTTGACAAGTATCAAGGACAGTAGATCAAAAGCTCATTTCCAAATTCACCTTCCAACCACTACAACCAAGTAACAACTTACACCAATCGTCTCCATGTCGACTGCTCCGAGAACCGTCAACGCCTTCGCTGCTTTCGACAGCACCGGTGAGTGCAAACCCTGGCAGTACGAGTCGCGTCCACTTGGCGCTGAAGATGTCGAAATCAAGATTTCCCACTGTGGCATCTGCGGGTCGGACCTTCACACAATTGACGGAGGCTGGGGCCCTGCTCCTTACCCTTGCGTCGCTGGCCACGAAATCATCGGTGAAGTGACGCTGGCTGGTCCGAGCGTGAAGAACCTGGCGGTGGGCGACCGTGTGGGTGTTGGTGCTCAGGTGTGGGCCTGCTTGAACCGCGACGCGCAGGACAAGTGTCGTGACTGTGCAGATGGTCAGGACGCGGTGTGTGACCAGGGTGTCTGGACCTACGGTAGCACGTACAAGGATGGCGCCAAGTCGTACGGTGGCTACGCAGACTACGTCCGCGTGGACAGCAATTACGCCTTCAAAATTCCGGACGCCATCCCATCTGACGTGGCTGCGCCTCTCCTTTGTGCCGGTGCGACGGTGTTCACGCCTCTGAAGCAGGATGGTGTCAAGGCGGGTGACCGTGTTGGTGTGATTGGCATTGGCGGTCTGGGTCACATCGCTATCCAGTTCATCCGTGCGTTAGGAGCCACGCCCATTGCCTTTTCTCGCTCTGCCAACAAGGAGAAGGAGATCCTGTCCCTCGGAGCTGAGGAGTTCTACAACCTCAGTGACCCGGAGCACCAGAAGAAGGCCGCCGGGAGCGTGGACTTCCTTCTCCTGACTGCTGATGCTAACAACATGCCGTATGACTTGTACATGAGCCTCGTTCGCAAACGCGGCACGCTCATCATGGTTGGTCTCCCGAACGATCAGATCAAGATCACGCCGTTCCTCCTTGTGCCTCGTGCTGTGCGTGTGCGTGGCAGTCCCATTGGCAGCATTCAGGACATCAAGGATATGCTGGAACTTGCCGCCAAGGAGAACGTGCGCCCGATCATCCAGAAGTTGCCGATGGCCAAGGTGAACGAGGGTCTCAACATGGTTCGTGATGGTCGTGTGCGCTACCGCGTCGTTCTCGAAAACTAGGTATTCTTCGAGCGTGTCGATCTAAAATCGATTGCTACTTGAAGTATAAGACAAGGAATGGTGCATTGGTTCTACCAAATTACTAACTTACTTTTAGGTACCGGTATTGTGATAGTGACCAATAATAATAACTTCACAAGCAAAAAAGCTTCTCGTTCTTTTATATGTAGCAAGAATTTGTTCTGCTCGTACTTAATAGAGTAAACAATATACTACTACACGTAGTATAGTAGGTAAATACTGGTTAATCTCGAAACGGCACACAAGAACTATGGAGGCCACAGGAGCGTCGGACCTTGCAAGCCAGGTAGCAGCCGTTAAGAGCAACGTGATAGGCGCCAAGACGACAAGCATGTACCTGCGGGGTATTAGCCGATATCTCGTGTGGCTTTACTCTAACAGGAGAAATATACTGAGTAACAACTTTCTTCAAGTCGTGGAGCACCCCGATAACAATTTTCTCGATGGTGATGATTCTCATGGACACACACTCAAACTAGACGGTGCTTTATATTTTTTGGAAATGAATCCATCCGTTCCTCCGATTCAGTACGAGCTACATAATGCGAGCGACTTTGAGCAATTTATTATGTCGCTGAAGAGCAGAACTGGTGAGAAGCCAGGACAGTCTGTCTACGACTCCATGCGCTCTAGTTTATTTCATATGTATCGACGGTATGGCCGTTTGATGAGTGTGGAGTTTGCCGCTGATTTAACCATGTTTTTCAAGGGATTGAAACGAGATGTAGCCCGCCGAAATCACGACAGTGGTGCTAAGCTGACCGAAGGAAAGGAACCATTACCGTTTTCTGTACTAAGAGCACTGTGTGTCGCTATGATGAAACATGGCAGCAATGATTTTGTTTTTTCGCATAGTTTTCTCGTCATTAGCTGGAATCTAATGTATCGGGCAGCAAACACAGCTTCAATTCATTCGGGGCACTTAAGTTGGGAGTGTGACGCACTTGCAATTCGATTTGGCCATATGAAAAATGATCAAGATGGGTCGCGGCCTCGTGATGCACGTCACGTGTATGCAAACCCCTTTTTACCTGAACTTTGTCCTATCGTTTCTTTAGCAATTTATTTTGCTGTGTGTGGAGTTGGTGACTCTAAAATATTTCCTGGAGGAAACCAGTATGACCGATTCGCAACGATTTTGAAGCGGTTGATGAAAGAAACAGAAATGACATCTTTATTAGCTGCAGAAGGATTAACAGCCTCCGATATTGGGACCCATTCGGCTCGTAAAGGATCAGCAACCTACGTGTCCTCTTGCTCTAACGGTGGACCATCAGCATCCGCAATTTGTATTCGGGCAGGGTGGACATTGCCCGGTGTCCAGGATACATACATTCGCTATGAAGCTGCTGGAGACCGAATTGTGGGGAGATATGTGGCAGGTTTGCCGTTTGGCGATACTGGTTTCGCTGTGCTACCGCCATTTTTTGACGTTATTGACGACTCTATTCAAAGTGCAATTCTATTGTGCTTTTCTGGACTCCATCCCGTCTTCTACGCGTCGGAAGCTTTCTATTGGCTTCTATGCTTTATCACCACGAATTTCTATTGCGAACACTCCACCCAAACCACCCTCTCCGTCTCAATGCTCTTTTTGGGAATTTTTTTCTCGTATCTCAACTTAAAACTCGGATTTCGTGTCGGACAGCTACGCCCACAGACCGCATTCGTCCCACTGGTGTACCACCTCACGTCCATTTACTTGCATCATTGCAAAGGCAAACTGACGAAATTAAAAAATTGACACAATCTGTGAATGCTGTGGCACCGGAGTTGGCATCGCTGGTGAGAAATGAGCTAAATTCTCATTTACACTCTATTTCAACTGAATCGTTAGATGCAAGTATATCCAGAGCACTTACGGATTGTGGAATTACGACTTTACTGCAATCTCTTCAACAGTATTGCAGCCCACAACCACGTGATTTACCTCACACCAAAAATAATAATGAGGTTAGTGCCGTCACCAATAATCAGGTTGTCACTCTAGAATCAGCTATTTCGACAACTACATTGGGAGTATCAGGTGCGAGGTTGACACGAGTTCCATCTAATTTCATTATACCGGCAATGTCTTTAGAGTGTGCGTGGGAACATTGGTGCTGTGGAGAACCCTCCAGTAAATATGGCCCCCTCCGCTTTCTACAATGGCAAGATTTATCAAGCTCAAAGAAACGTAAAAGGCTGTCGCATTATAGATGCATGATGATGGAGATTCACACAAAAGCAGTCGAAAAATCTATCTGGATTGAGCGTCCTACGATTGAACAAGCCCGTTCCATGCTGCTAACAGTATTGCCAGAGCTACCAATTCGCGCTGTCACAGCTAAAAACCGTCAGCGAAGAATGGGCCAACTCAAATGGTCAAGTGTACTACAAGAAATCCGGCAGAATAGGCGTGCTGCGTTAGACAATGCTCCTTCTTGATAGCTTAAACAATAACAGCTACATTCTTGTCTGAATCCTTCTCTCCGACTTGTGCGTGAGCAAATTATTCATCGGTCTTTATTGCGTGTTCTACTGTACTATTTTTCTGCGCCAGACGCAGACAAATTCTGGAGAACTCTGGCTTACTCCAAAATAGCAGTAGTTTTGTATGTGAGGCAAAATCACACTTCCGAATTTGTTTGCGCATAACGCAGAAGAAAACGCCAAAGATTTGGTACAAAAAGTGCGAGCGGCGCATACAAATTCAGGAGAATTATTCTTGTTGCAAAACGTACTTATGCGAACATGGTTTTGCAAAATTACATCATGACCAGACAGCAGAAATCTTGCTTCATTTCCGAACTCGCCGCTTCACCACCAGTTTCGAAGTGCAAAAGCCGGCAAGAAATGGCTCCCCCCAACGTCGACAACATGTTCACGCTCAAGGTGGACAATGTCCCTTTCCAGATCGGGTATGTATCCATCTCTCTATCCCTCCCTCTTTCCCTCTTTAACTGTTATCTTCTCGTCAGATCTGATGAGCTGCGTGAGCTCTTCTCCAAGTTTGGCGAGATCGGAGACGTCTACATCCCCCGCTCGCGCGGCTCCAACGAGTCGCGCGGCTTCGCCTTCGTGCGCTTCATGGAGAAACGCGACGCTGAAGACGCCATTGAAGGCATGGAGGGCCAGGAGTTCCAAGGTCGCGACCTGCGCGTGCAGTTCGCCAAGCAGCGCCGCCCAGACAACCCGCGCGAATTCTACTCGCGCGGCAGCGGCGGCGGTGACCGCTACGGAGGAGGCGACCGCTACGGAGGAGGCGATCGCTATGGAGGTGACCGCTACGGTGGGGACCGCCGGGACGACCGCCGCTACGATGATCGCCGGGACGACCGCCGCTACGACGACCGCCGGGACGACCGTTCGCGCCGCCGCTCGCGCTCCCGTTCGCCGGACCGCCGTGACCGGGACCGTGGCAACTCTGGTCGCGAGCGTAGCCGTAGCCGCTCGCCGCACCAGCGCAGCCCGCGCCGCAGCGCTTCTCCCCGTCGGGACTGAGTGAGTAACGGACGTGCAAGGACAAGAACAAGGACACCAGTACGAGAGTTGCCAGTTTGAGACCAGACCGATTTTGCTTGTTTTACCTTCTTCTTGAGCGGTCCTGCCAATCGAGAAAGTATTAACCTGAACGAACGGGGAACTTCAAAAAGACATGAAGAGACAAAAGCTTTGGGAGACCCGAGAGAGTCCTGACCCGAGTTACCAGTTGTTCGTGGGAGGTGTTGGTGTATGGAAAACGTGGGTGAAAAATGCGGGCCCTGTGTTGATGAGTGTTGCTGTTATTCGAGTCGTTGAGGGCGACGCATGCAGACGTTGGTTGTGTATCTGAACAGACGGTTGGAGCTATAATTTCCCCGCCAGTTATCGCAAACGACTGGCGTGCGTCTTAGCGACATTGTCCTTGACCCAATACGAATGGGCCATTGAAGGCTGCTGAAGTTTGGCGTTAGTCATGATCGATTGATGGGACAAGACCGGTTGTTTCGATTCAGGCGAGGTCATCAAGCTAACGCTATTTACTTTTGGTTTGATAGTGCGGAAGAAAACGTGTCAAACTTGCAAAAGGTTATTTCATCTGTGGTCTTTAAAACGATAAAAAGCGATGGGGAAATATGGCGCAGTGTCAACCAAAATCCTGTCAACTGCGCGCTTAAGACGTCACGATGAGGAAGATAAAGAAGGCGATGACACCAACCATCAGACCAGCGCAGTAGAGCGAGCGCATGTCACCGTCGATACTAGCGTAGCCGCGACGGCGGTAGCACAGCCCCACAGTGTACACGATCGCGACGAGCAGAATGGCCCCACCCAGACCGATGAAGATGCGAGTGATACTACTGCCGGTGCTGCTGGTTGAGCTGTCCTCTGAATCATCCTCATCGTCGTGGTGCCCGTTGGAGGAGGGTTCGTCTTCGCAGCAGTCCAACTTAGCGCCCGTAGTAGGGTCTGGCTTGCAGCAACCACCGTCCCATCCGCAACAGTCGAGTCCAGCAGCACCACACATAAGCTGTCCCTGGCATGAATTGGAGTCGCTTGAGTGAGACTTGCTAGACACAGTCGTCGTAGGCTTCTCGGACGAGCAGCAATCCAATTGAACTCCCGAGTCGGAGCAACAGCCTCCCGGTGAACCACAACAGTCGAGCTTAGCAGCGTCACAAAGTGGTTCACCGTAGCAGACTGACGGATCTTTCGCCTTCGTCACCGCTTTGTGCGTCGTGTTCTTAATCACCGGGTGCTGGTTCTTGCAGCAGCCCAGCACAGCACCCGTAATGGGGTCAGGCTCGCAACATCCGTCAATGGTGTTGCAGCAACCCAGTCCAAGTACAGCGCACTCATGCTCGCCGAAGCAGGCGTTGCTGGGCAACAGCGCGGGGTCTTCCTGCGGACAGCAGCCAAGAGCACTCGGGCAGCAACCGGGCAACGTGCCACAGCACATCAGTGCCGTGCCATTTTCTCCTGCCGTAGCACAGGCTGGGAACCCAAAGCACTTGTCGTCAGCATCCAAGTCCGGGTGACTCAGGACTGCCCGATTCTTTTGAGCAAACCACGACGGGCGCGTCGCAACCCAGTACATGGCATTAGTGCGCGAAGACCACGTGTCAAACGCCTTGACGGTGTTGTTCAGCTCGTCCCAAGCCTCCGCTCCATCCAAGATGGCGTGGTCCATCACGACGATGGAGCGCCAAATGTCGTACGGAGATAAGTCGGGCAGGTCTTGGCTCAACAACGCGTATTCACGTGCGACGTACTTCTCGTCCAGCAGTTGTGGTGTGAAAGGCGTGAATGGTAGCATGTTGATCCCGTGGATGTAAACTGCGCGATCGCCGAACCAAGTGTTGTACACGACGCTAATCTCGCCCACGACGCCAACCATGGCGTTTTTCGAGAAACTAGGTTCGTAGATGTTGGAGTTCTCCGACATGTGCCAGTACTTCTTGACAGAGCGCAGTTCCGTCGCAAGCAAAAGACGCGCATACTGATGGTAAGAATTTGCGCCTTTTGGCTCTTCATCTAGCGAGGAAAATAATGCCAGGGAGTAATAAGCGTTGAGATCTTCACTGCTGCTTTCCTGGGACTTGCCATCTTCCATCGGGAACAATCCGCTGGCGTACGAATGACCCACGAACCAATCTTTGTGGCGAGCAGTAGGGAACAACAGTCGCACTGGCAGGTCGTTGAAGAACGACGTGTTGCTGTTCAACAGAGGCGTGCCAATATCACCCAGGATCAAAGCACAGACCTGCGCATGTCTTTCAATGAATTCCGGATCGAATTTGCGGATCGCTGCAAGCGCGTAGGCGAAGTATCCGTAGTGAAAGTGGTGATCGTTGTAGTATCCGTTGCCATAGTCAGCCTGGTCGTCATGCCAGCCGTCATTCGTGATCAGACCGCCAAACGTTTGGTCATACACAAAGTGATCGACGTTCGTGCCTTCAAGCCAATCGGCAATTTCCTCCTTGACCTTAGTCAAAAGCGTTTGCTTCACTTCTCCTTGCTTGAACTTGTCCGCAATCAGTAATAGTCGCGCGTCGCGACTCACCTGCTTGCCGAAGTTGTACGAGTCCGGACTCATAGGCGGTGGGTACTTGTTTGCATCAACTGGTAGCTCCTTCACGATGGCTTCTGTCACCTTGGCGCGCATATCCAGTCGTCGTTGCTTATCATCTAAATCGTCGTCAAAGTCGTCACTGAATAGACCATCGTCAGCGTAATTCCACTCGACAGTCGGAAGCTCCTCCTTCATGTGCCACACTGCTCCAAAGACGCCTTCCATCAGTCCTCGAATGCTCGTGTACCTCAGATCTGATAACACTTTGTTTTTCCCCTTCTGCACTGGTTTGTTGTCGGTCTGCACTTGCATCACGTCCATGTGGTGGGGAAGTGCCAGCATCAGCAGTTTGTTGTTCTCCTCCTCTGTCACTTGCGTCTTCTCATCATGGAAACTGGCAAAGCTCTTCGTCTTCCATTGGAACTCCAGCAGTGCCTTGTCCGAGTCTTTTGGATCCACCGAGTAAGCAACGTCACCTCCCACAGCATATACTGGAGCCGAGTCAAGCAGATACGGCATGACCTTAGCATCATGACACAGAGCCACACGTAACACACCAGTGAACGCCTTGTCGCTAGTCACCTGTCCGTTGTCGTTCAACTTGAGCTGAAGATCTTTATCCGACGCGTAGATGTACCACGTCTGCCCGTTGTTCAATTCCACGGCGAACGTGGCAAAGCTGACGTCATCTCCACTCATGAGTGTGAGTCCTTGAAGCTTCTTAAATCTCTTGATCAACATTCCGTCCTTGGCTTCCAACAATGGGCGACTGTGTGTATATTCCATAGTGATGTACGGCGAGCCACGCACGAGATAGACGCGGAATTCCTCCGCCTGACCGCGACTGAAGCGTACGGTAGTACTGAAGGCGTCAAAGTTGACGACATGGTGCGCCAATGGCAGTGTGGACGTCTGTACAGCTTCGGAACTCACCACCATCTGGGCGATGAAGCCTGACTGGATGACTCGAGGTGCTACAACGCGGAATGGGAAGCTCACGTGCAGCTTTTCGCCAAGGATTTTGTGCACGTAGGGCATGGAGACCACAGCGGATTGGCCTTCAGCCAGCACCAGGTTGGTCCACCAAGCGCCTGTAGGGAACGGGACGTCCTCCAGTAGCTTCGGGCGCTCACCATGAGTCGAATTGGCCACATGCGCGTCCAGTGGAAGACGTTCCGAGGCTGCAAAGAGACTCGTGGACAGCTGCAACGGATGGGACTCCACTGGGAACGGCAGCTGCAGCTTCAGGTCGATGCCGGCAGCGCAGAGGAAGCAGCTCCAGAGCACCAGCAACGCAATGCGGATCCCAATCATAGCGGGTGCGTGGTTGAGATCGAATTGGAAAGTGACAGAGATCTCGAAACCGTTTTTGTATAGGATTTTGTATCTTGGAAAAAAAGAATTGGATCTGATTCGCAAAGTGACCAATGACAAGCAGGTGCGGATTTGAAAATGGAGACGTTGGTTGCGTGCGAGGGGCTGGTGGACAGACCTTGTATTCAGGATTACTGGACGGAGTGCAAGACCAAAAACGCCTGGGGAATTTGTTGTGTCTGTACATGTATGCAATTCCTTTACCACACGACTTTGTTCGCTTTGGAATACGGTACCTAGTGTGACGATATCCCAGCTTGACACTGCCACCAAAGCCATTCATTACACTTTTTTTTCTTTTTTAAACGGCAGCGGGACATGAATACTTGTGGCAAAATGATTTGAGCAATTACAAGTTGTCCGCTAATGCCACCCATCACTTGATCCCTTTGAGATAATGCGCCTACTTTTTCAACCGCTCCTTCGTGCGCTGAACAGCCTTTTGAAGAGGAATCTTGACCTTTTCTTCAGTACGCTTGACCGCTGCCTCCGTACGTTCTATAACTGCCTCAGTTCGTTCCACTGCCTTGCGAAATGGCCGCTCAACCGCTTTCGGGAGGGGCTTGAATGCTCCTGTCTTGGTCATGTAGCCATACAAATACTCGGATCCGGACAGGAAGGTTGTTGTTCCAACAACACCACTGCGCACGAAAGAAACAAATACACAAACAGGTAAGCTTCAGTTGCAGGGTTCATGGATAGCAAGAGATAGTAGACGTACAACAGCAGATGAAGTGCCGGGTCTGGAGGAATCTGCCAGGCTGCGTTCGTCAACGCAAGTCCGAAGACCGACAGCTGCAACGCTGTATTCACCTTGCTCAGCATCGATGGTTTCACCTGGAAGGCTCCGCTGTCCGAAGTATCAAAAAACCCTGACGAGTCATCCTTTGTCTTCAGCCGGTGGTAGAATGTGCCGCCGATTAACATGCCGTCTCGACCCAAGATCAGCGCCGCTAGAGGTAGTGGCAATAGCTCCGTCCACATCATACTAAGCGACAACGTCCCGATCAGTAATTTGTCTGCAAAAGGGTCCAGGAACGATCCCACGATAGACTCTTGATGGAACGTCCTCGCGATGAAGCCATCCAGCCAGTCTGACACGCCTGCTACTGCCAGCACTACGTAAATAACAAATAACAACCAATACATTAAGCTTCATGGACATATTCTGTGGGAATCTGAGCAGAGTGTCGTACATCCAATGGCTGAGACGTGGTCTCCTTGCACGATGAGATATGCCAGATAAGGTGTAGCCAGGATCCTCGCTGTCGTAATGACATTGGGTACGTTCACTACTTGGTGCATTGCCTGTAATATATTCATACACTCGTTAGAGCAAGCAACGCACTCAGCAAAGATCTCAACATTAATCGTACGAGATTTCTGGCTGTCTCGATGTCCTTTTTGAGCTTCTTCCTGAGGATTCGAGCCGCTGTCTTCGCCTCCAACTCACGTTGTTGTTTCTGCTGCTCTGATTCATTGTCTGGTGCCGCACTGAAGCCTCGACGCAAAAAAAGCGTTCGGAACGAGGATTTGTCCGCTTTCGAGCGCCTCCCGCGTCGCTCTGGCGACGATATCAGCACGGAAAACGCGCGGTACTCATGGTTCTGTGTCTTGTGCTGTACACGCAGCGGAAATGCATTAAATCGTCCCAGGGACCGCCCAGCGGCCAGGACCCAGCGCGGCGCCATCATGGTCTAGACGATCAACAACGAGTGAGGGGCTATTATTCATAGGTAATCTCCATTGGTTAAAAAGAAATTTATTCTGCCCAATCGTTGCATGTACTGAAATGATCGTCTCGTTCGGAGACACACAAAGAGTGACGTCATCCTCGTCATCGATGGGTAAATTCGGCCTAGAGTGAAAAAATGAAAAAATGAAGCAATGCTTGGTATCCACGTTTACTTGAGGTAGTATTTAGCTGCAATTTCAGACTGGCATCCATTCCTCTTGATATTTTGCTACTGCTAACCTCTGTTTAACAGATTGCCTCTGCTATTGCTGCATCTATTTGGCGTTCTTCTTGCCCTTGTAGACCTGTTTGCCATGGTCCCACGGGACGTAGTTGTGCTTCCACATGTGCTTGATCTGGCGCTTCATGGTGAGCGCGAAGAGCACAATGAAGTAGATGAGAAGGATTGGCCAGAACACAGGTACGTCGAAGGCGCTGCTGAGCGTCATCAGCAGTGACACGACGGTGGCTTTAAACGTGGAGTACCAGAACTGGAACTCAGGGACACGACGCGTGAACGGTCGGAACTCCTCGCTCTGCTTGTGAGGTAACAGCGGACCTTCACTCTCCATGTCCACCTGCGGAGACAGGAACCCGATGAACAGGTTCAACAGGTAGATGCCCAGTCCGTAGGTCACGATGTGAAAGGCGTTGAGGTAGAACACGCGTACGAGGTAGAGCAACAATAGACCAAGAGCCACTCCCCAGCGTCCGTAGACATGGATCGTACTCTTGTCCAGTAGATATTGCCATTTCCTACGTACACAAAGTTAGTCAGTTAACTGGTATCTTATAGATATGCGTAGAGAATTCGAGGGAGCAAATTCAACCGGAAGATCCCAAATCTATTTAACTACATACCTCTTGATGGAGACGCTCACGCGCGCGATGAACGGCGGCTCCGTGAGGTTACGCGAGTCTCCTCCCTGCATTCCTGTTCCTTGGCTGCTTTCAGTGCTGTAATTTCAGCAGTAACCTTAGTGTCGCTTGCTGGTGCTGCCCCGTGTCGGTGGATTGTGAAATGCAGAAAAAACGGTTATGTGGATACACAAACCATGTGGTCCACATACTATTGTGTAAATTGGTGTAATCTGTGACGTGTGGAGGATTTTTTTATTTATGCGCCTTCAAGTCAAAGCGATCGACAGATTTCTGGATGCTCTGCAGGATGTTCTGAATGCTTACCATGGCGTCCCGCACGAATAATAACCCCTGTGATTCAGTAGCAGTTAGAACGTAATTCACAATGTACCCCAATACTACTCAAACGTACCTCCTTCTTGGCTTCCGATGCTTTTACTCTTTCTTGCAACTGTTCTTGGTTCGCGTCAGGATCCACTTCAAGTTGCAAGTGGAGACCTTCCATTTTGATCATCTCAATGGAATAAGCCTGTCCGACATCGATAACCACATCAAATCAGCAAGTTGACGTCCGCAATGCTCGATCTTCAGTCTACGTACCTTGTCCAGCATTTCCCAGTCTTGCCGAAATTGTTCGTATGTCTCGACGAACGCATCATAGTCGGTTGCATCGAGGATCATCGAGCGACCGTGATACTTCGCTAGTCGCTGACAGATTTCCACAACAGCAGACGAAAAAAACGATAAATCGGGCAAGCGCGCTTGTTTCACGCGATCTGACACGAGCGCAGATCGAACACGTGCTCGCTTGACCTCGACACCAGAACTTGATGGTTTCATTGGCTTCAACGCGTAAATACCTACTGTTTCTCCACTGGGCTTTGATTCTGCAGTACTCATTCCCGTTTTGGTATCCTGAATCAAACCCGCTGTATCACTCGAAGGCTCCTTCGTTTGTGCCGTACCATCAAAACCAGTACCTCTCTCTCCACGGACAGACTGTTCAATGCCAGTGTTGCCTGGCTTCACTGTTTGTGCTGCCCTCTTTTCCTCTCTTCGCAAAACTCGAGCTCGACTGGTTGTGGATTTTTCATCGTCTGAATCTGACGAAAAAAGGCTGTAAAACTCAGCGTTACGAGCAGTTGCAGTAGGTTCCTCGATGATTGCCTCAATTGAGGCTGCTTCACTTCCTTTGTCGCTCGCCTCGCGACCGTCAGTGTTCTCCCCTACTCGAGTTGGACTTAATGCTGCCTCTTCAACTTCAAGCCCCTTTTCAATCTTCTCTTTAGCAACCTTCGCTTCTTCCTTTGTTAATGCCGATGGCAATACCAATTTACGTCTTCTACAAGAAATAGAGTTAGTTTGTTGCTTTAATCTCAGGCCTTAAACAAATTTAAAACGTACTGCTTGTGCCCTGCTGCTATGGACCACGCGCTGCCACCTGCAGGTGCCCTTGAAGTCGACACACGCGACAGCTTCGTCAGTCGCTGCCTTTTTGCTGGTTTCTCCAGATCGGTATCGATCAGTTTTGATGCGCGCGACTTGGACGCAAGCACCGACTTAGCGTGCTTATCTTTAATGCGATCCTTCTCAGTCGCGTCCAGCAAGCGCTGAACAAGTAGCTTTTGGTGAATCGCACCAGTCTTGTATACAGTGTAACCACCAGTATCTTCTTGCTGGAAGGTGCAAACGTGATTAATCCCTGGATCCTCTGCAAACGATAGCAGTTCATACTGCTCTTCAGCTTCTTCCTCTCCGTCGACGCTCACACCCATCCTGACCGTCATGAAACTGGTTTTCTTGCTATTAAGACTCTTAGATAATCCATCGCCAACCGTTGCATTTAGTTTGAGCAGGATCTGCTCCGGTTCCTGGCGGAGTTTGCCCAGTAGTTCGGGCGTAAGTCGCACTCGAGCAGCCCAGGCAGGTCGCCTCTCTTCGCTGTCGTGCAGTGCATACTATATGGGGAAATAGAGAGTAATTTAGGTATGGTTAGGTACTAAAGACGTATGTAGTGTTTACCGCGAACGTTGTGCTACGGTATCTATCGCAGGTGATGCACATGAAGCACTACAAGTACAGCGAACATACCTGTGCATTTGCCTCCATGGCTTGCAGAATTTGTGTAAGTTTGTGATTTGTAATTTGGTGTATGCCAATTTGGACTAAATCTCACATTTTGGTTCTATACTAAATTAAAATTTGGTCGTGGTTTTTGGCGGCAAAGTGATGATGGCGTGGAGCCCACGGTGGACAGACATGTTTGCGGTTTGAAGGAAAGCAGAATGCTTGTCAAATACATGTAGCTCCATGCTCACTGTCAGAACTGATCGCAATCAAAACTGTTGCACATGCCTGCAATTACTCTATAATTAAATATCTTTCATCACTTGATCAAGATTTTAAAATCCTGGAATGATGGTCATTTTGTTGCACTTTTGGCGGGGACGTATACACGAGGTCTTTGCGGCAAGTAGTTCTTGTCATTGTACTATTTTCTTCACTCTGCCCAGTCAAGATGCGCGAAATCATCTCTATCCACCTCGGCCAAGGGGGCGTTCAAGTGGGCAACTCCTGCTGGGAACTCTACTGCATCGAACATGGCATTGAGCCAGATGGAACGATTCCCAGCTCATCCATGGAGACGGAAGACATTTCGTTTTCAACTTTTTTCTCGGAAACTGGTGCTGGCAAACACGTACCGCGTGCCGTAATGGTGGATCTAGAGCCAACAGTGTGCGACGAAGTCCGCAGAGGTGCCTATCGTCAACTGTATCACCCGGAGCAGATCATATCGGGAAAGGAAGACGCCTCCAACAACTTTGCCCGCGGACACTATACAATTGGTAGAGAAATCGTGGATCACGTACTTGACCGCGTCCGTAAGCTGGCGGACGCCTGCACAGGGCTACAAGGTTTCATGATCTTCAATGCTGTTGGAGGAGGCACTGGGTCCGGCCTGGGCTCACTGCTGCTGGAACGACTGTCAGTGGACTATGGCCGCAAAAGTAAGCTCGCTTTCACAGTGTATCCGTCTCCTCTCCTTTCTACTGCCGTCGTAGAGCCGTACAACGCAGTGCTGTCCACGCATTCCTTGCTAGAACACACGGACGTCTCGTTTGTCCTTGACAACGAAGCCATCTACGACATCTGCCTACGTTCTCTTGGTATTGAGCGCCCCTCCTACACCAATCTCAACCGTTTGATTGCCCAGGTGATCTCCTCGTTGACAACTTCTCTGCGCTTCGATGGTTCGCTGAACGTTGATATCACTGAGTTCCAAACGAATCTGGTACCATATCCGCGCATCCATTTCATGTTGAACTCGTACGCCCCGATCATTTCGGCCGAGAAGGCGTACCATGAATCTCTGTCTGTAGCGGAGATCACCAATAGTGCGTTCGAGCCGACGTCGATGATGGCCAAGTGCGATCCGCGGCACGGCAAGTACATGGCGACGTGTCTGATGTACCGCGGTGACGTTGTGCCCAAAGACGTCAATGCTGCTGTTGCGTCGATTAAGACGAAGCGCACAATTCAGTTTGTCGATTGGTGTCCAACAGGATTCAAGTGCGGCATCAATTATCAGCCGCCGTCGGTGGTGCCAGGCGGCGACCTGGCGCGTGTACAGCGTGCCGTTGCCATGATCTCCAACACGAGTGCTATTGCCGAGGTATTCTCGCGTATTGACCACAAGTTCGACCTCATGTACGCCAAGCGAGCGTTCGTACATTGGTTCGTGGGTGAGGGGATGGAGGAGGGCGAGTTCTCAGAGGCTCGTGAAGATCTTGCCGCGTTGGAGAAGGACTACCAAGAGGTGTCAGCGGAGACGGCGGAGGGTGACAACGACGACGAGATGCATGGAGGGGAGTATTGACTAAGCAGTGTTAACTCTACAACTACTAAACACAGCTTTTGACCGATGATCGACATTTACTTCATTCCAGGCATAACGTTGCCAGAGAGGGCACCAACCTTCCTCGTGCGGCCACCACTGCTGTGCTTGAGATAACACTGGGTGCCACTTGGATCGTCGTTGATGTACGTGTACGAATCGCACCCTTCCGTCTTCCCACACTCTTCGCAACACTCGCCAGGTCCGATATTCGACACTTTCTTGATGTCGTTGCCGTAATAGTCGATATCCGTCTCCACGGAGCATCGAGGACGCTGGATACACTGGTAGTAGCTCCAATCCCATGGCTGGCAGTAGAAATCGTTCGTGCATGGTCGGAATCCTGTGTAATCGCCGCACTTGGACCAAGGCATCGTCCCCGAATGAACACCGACCTTCTTGACCCAACCATCAACGCTCTCTCTTCAGGTAGCATTGGGTTCCTCGAGGATCATCGTTCACGTACGTGTAGCCGACACAACCAATGGTCTTGTCGCACTCGTCACAGCATTCACCCGGTTTGATCCCTTGGATCCGCTTCAGATCGTTCCCGTACAAGTCGACGTTGGTGTAGACTTCGCACTTGCTGGGCTTTTGGATGCATTGGTAGTAATTGGAGTCCCAAGGCTGGCAGTAAAAGCCTTGAGAGCAGAGTTTGAAGCCGTTTTGGTCCCCGCACTTGCCCCACGCTGGGATCTCTCGTCCGGACATGACGACGGTGTTTTTGCCATAACCTCCGTGGATATCGTCGACCATAGTCTGGGCCCTGCTAACAAGGCGGCACTTGGGCTCAATTCCTCTCCATCCGCCATCGTCCGTGACGAAGAATTGACAGTTCGGATTGGCAGTGCAATTCGCGCAACAGACTTCGGGACTAGCAGGGTAGAGCACAGTGCCCACTAGATCCCCTTCAGTGTTCATGTTCGAGTACTGGACACCACAAGACGGATCTGCAGCGTTCACGACAACTGGAACTAATAGCCCAACGATGGATGCGATGGCTAGCATTGGACTTGGGGGCTTGAGCTATACGAAGAGGAATTGGAAATGAACTTGAAACTCACTCGGAGGTTACCACCGAAAACTTTTGTGAAGAAAGACGAACGTATCCGTATCCAAACTACCAACCCGAGTCTTTACGGTGACTCAGTACTGGTCGCCGTTGTTGCTACATACCAAAAGCTGAATCTAGAGTTTTAGGTAACCTTCTGGACGGGTTCACTGCCTGTAACGTCTTCATAACGGTGCATCCACATCATATGTAATTTTTGCTATACTTTACTGTTCAAATATTCTACTTACAGCTCAACAATTTTACCAGAATACACTCCTTCCTCTTCATCCGCCTCTGAATCTGCAGAATTTCTGCGCTCTGAGACAGGAGGGAGGCGTCTTCTTCGCTGGAGAAGACGCTTAAACGCCCAATTGGTGAAGATTACACAGTCCCCACCCACGATCATTCCTCCCTGGAGGTCTTGTGTGCGATAACAACGCGGGACCTCAACGGGTGGCTCGACGTAGTTGTCTTCGTCGTCTGAATCAAAATCGAACACATCGCTGCCAGGAGATTCCGACTCGTCATCGGAGCTGTCTTCATCCAGAGGTTCGTCGTTCAAATTGACTGTTGACTCCGTGATGTATTTCCGCAGTTCCTCTCTGTAGGAATGTTCCTCCTCATCGCTATCGCTGGACACGGACGCATCCAATCTCTCGCTGTCCTTGCATGACCGTTGAAGCCCAAAGACCTTCTCTAGCCACGCATCAGGTTCGTCGATACTGACAGTTGGCGCTAGCACAACCGGTTCTAGAGCCTTTGGCGTCGCAGTGAGCGGGGGCATCGCAATTGATTCCACAAGTTGCTTGGGATCCCCAGACCAGATTTGAAAGTGAAGCGGTGTGATCATCGCCCAAGAAGAACCCACCTGCGCTACATGGAGGCTGCACGGATTATTTCGTCGAGGGTGTCTCAGACATCTCCATACTTGAAGGCTGAGGAGATGTACCATCTACGGTATATCGCTTGTATTCCTTCTGCGATGGAAATCTATCACTCTACCTGCTCGCTCTTGTACATGACAAACTCATCCTTCACAGACTGATCCGAGCTCAAAATGTACCTCCACACCAGCGCCGTCCGATTCGCCGCTAGCATTGAGTATCCGAAATGTTCGTAGTCCGCCACGGCTTTCCACGATGCCGTGTGTTTCGGCGGTTTTGACATGCCTTCAACTTGGCCTGCCCCGCCCGTCAGAATGTACACGGGGGCCTGCGGGTTGTCGTACACTTTCAAGTCTTCCGACACGCCGTCCAACACTGCTTTGTTCTTGGCGATCGGCAGCTCTCGTTCGTAGTAGTGTTTGTGACCAGCCAGCACTACATCCACCTTGTATTTCAGCACAAGCGCTTCGAACGCGGCTTGAATATCGGCGGTGTGTTCGTTTGGCACGTCGTTCTCGGAATTGAGCACGCTGTAAAGCGGCCGGTGCATCCCGACGAAGATCCACGGCACCTTCGCTCGATTGGCGTCCGCCTTCTTCAGATCCGCCTCGATCCAACTCAGTTGATCGCCAAAGTTCCCGTTCTCGATCCCCCATGTCATTTTGTTCGTCGGGGCATTCGGGTAGTCCGTCTCGGACGATATCGACGTGAAATGAATCGGTCCGTGGTCGAACGAATGCCACATATTCAGAGCGCCGTTACTCTCCTCGTACGGCATCTTGAACCAAGCGTTGTACGCTGTGTAGTTGCCCAGCGCCGTCTTCTTCTTGTGCGACAGTTGGCAACTCGGTGAATGGCATTCCGCTTCGTGGTTGCCCACCAGAACCATGTACGGGACACGAGTCATCAGCGGCATGAGCGAGTTCATCCATTTGTTGTACACTTCCTCGTAAAAGAATCCGGCAAACTGCTTCAAGACATGGTAGTCGTCGTCCGCGTACGAGATGTCACCGAGATGGTAAACGAGGTCGATATCGTCCGGTGTGAGCTGGTTGATGTTCGAGATCGTATCCACCGAGTTCTTGCCGTCTCCAAGGTCGCCGTATATCAACACGTTGAACGTGTCTTCGTCGGTGGCAGGTCGCGCCGTGAAGAAGGAACTGACGTCGCTCGTGTATTTATCATCGCCTCGACTTCCGACCTTGTAGAAATACTTACTGCGTGGTTTGAGGCCTTCGATCTTGGCGTGATGATGGAACAAATTGTATTCTTTGTCGCTGTAGTAGCTGGTACTTGACACGGGAGTGTCGACCAGCTCCAACGTGTCCTCTGAGTCACCAACCCACACGGAACTGTCCGGCACGTCCTCGAACGTCGCCCAGGACACGACCATCGCAGTACCCGCCTTCTTCCCAGCATACGCCAAGTGGATCTGCTGCGGGTGCAAGTTGACTCCTTGCTTGACTCGACAAGACTGGTTGAAACTCAGGTCTCCCACGTTGAAATTGTACCCGCAGAGGCTTTGAGGCTCGCAAACATCGCGCATTTTGTTCCAGAAGCACGTGTTGTCGTCCACCACAACATTCGCTCTGACTGTGGTTGCAATGAACACAAACAGCCAGAACGCGAGCATCAGAGGCGCTTAAGCTCTTGGGAGACAAAGCCAGAGTGTGTGGCCAAAGAGCGAGAGGCAATCCCATCTCAAGAGCACGTGATGCTGAGCCAAATTCAATCGGAGCCATGTAATCAAACAAAAAAACAACTTGATTGCATTTAATTTGTGTAGAGCGTCGAAGTGTAGCCCGCGGCGACAAATTGTGTTAGACTTACGTCACTATGACCCCTTAGCTCGCCTTGTGCATGACAAACTCGTCTGTGATGCTCTTGTCCGACGCAGAAACGAATTTCCACGAAAGACTCGTGCGATTCGCCGCTAACGTGGAATATCCGAAGTGTTCGTAGTCCACAGCCGCATTCCACGGAGCAGTTCCCTTCGGGGCGTTCGTCAAGTTCTCAATGTTACCCGCTGCACCAGTCAAAATGTACACTGGAGCTTGTGGGTTATCGTACCTTTTGTAGTCGCTCGATACGCCGTCCTTCACTGCCTTGTTGTTAGCGATGGGCAGTTGGCGCTCGTAGTAGTGTTCGTGTCCTGTAAGCACCACATCCACCTTGTACTTGATGAAGAGCGCTTCGAACGCTGACTGGACGTAGGCGTTCTGGTCCGTAGGCACTCCGTTGTCGTCACATCCAGCCACGTCGTATAGCGGTCGGTGCATCCCGACAATGATCCACGGCACGTTGTCCCGGTTCGCGTCGGCTTTCTTCAGATCCGCTTCGATCCAGCTCAATTGATCTCCGAAGTTGCCGTTCTTGTTGGTCAACGTGTACTGGTTCGTGGGGGCATTCGGGTAGTCCGTTTCGGACGAAAGCGACGTGAAGTGGAGCGGTCCGTGGTCGAACGAGTGCCACATATTAAGTGTACCGTCGCTCTCCTTGTACGGCATCTTGAAGCGGCTGTTGTAGGCCGTGTAGTTGCCCAGCATGTCCTTCTTCGCCTTGGACAGTTGACACGCAGGAGAATGACACTCCGCCTCGTGGTTGCCGACCAGAACCATGTACGGAATGGCGCTCATAACGGGAGCTAAAGAGTTCATCCACTTGTTGTATACTTCTTCATAGAAGAAACCGGACACTTGAGACGGCACTAAGTAGTCGTCGTCAGCGTACGAAATATCCCCGACGTGGTAGATCAAGTCAATATCTCCCGAGGTCAACGTGTTCGCATGCGTCAAAGTACCGACGGAATGGTCGCCGTCCCCTGCGTCTCCGTAGATCAACACGTTGAACGTGGAAGTATCCGAAGCGGCTCGCGCCGTCACAAACGAGTAGACGTCGCTCCGGTACGTCGTCTGAGTCTTACTGCCCACTCGGTAATAGTATTTGGTATGTGGAGATAGCCCGGTGACCGTGGCGTGGTGGTGATACATGTCGTACGTATCGTCGTGGTAGTAGTTGACGCTTTCGACCGTAGTGGAGACGAGAGACAGAGAGTTTTCCGATGAACCGACCCATAATGAACTGTCCTTCACTGCCTCGTACGTCGCCCAAGACACCGTCATCCCCGTTCCAGCCGTCGACCCCGCGAATGCCAGGTGGATCTGCTGCGGGTAGAAGTTGACCCCGTCTTTGACTCGACAGGATTGGCTGAGGGTGAGATCCCCGACGTTGTAGTTGTATTTGCATAGTGCTGACGGTTGACATCCGAGTGAAGTCAGCGACCAACTCCAGGCACAGATCGAGTCGTCCACTAAGACAGTGGCAGTTGCAACAGCCGAACCAAGAGCCAGGAGGCCAAGTGAGGTCTTCATACTTGTAGGAAGGACTTGAGCCTTTGACAGTCGATTGAGGAATGGACAATTGTACGCAAATGGTGCTCGGCCAAAGCCGGCGAAAGTCGCTTGCTCTCGTTAGTTAGTGGTGTTTGTTGCACATGTGGGTCTTATGGATTGGGAAGGATCGCAACGTTTTTGATGGAGATTGAGCATGGACACCTGACTAACGTCGAATCTACAGAACTGATGAACGGGAGAATCTCAGATACGTGGTCTGCTAACAAAGGGATACAACATAGCCACACACTCCACGTAATTCCCAGTTTTCAGTTGTGTTACAAGCCAAACTTTTGTCATAAAACCATGTCTTCCCTGTCCGATGCTGAGAATACAAGCTGCTATGGCCTCGCACCTTTGGTGTAAAAGAATTGGATCTCAGTCCACAGAAACGATGATAATCGTCAAAAACACTCAAATACTTACGTACTCCGCTAGTGATGGCGGATGCATCCCCGTTGTCGACTTCGACATCAACATGACCCGTGATCTCCCATCCATATGCTGTTAGTAACTCGTCCACATCCTTATGCCCCGTGACAGCGACAGACCCAAGTGCTTGGATTCGTTTTGCATTTTGTGTCCATCTACATATAGAGCAGCGGTCATGTACGTAGTTCACGTAGTAAGGTGAAGGCCCAACGGTACTTCAGTCTCACAAAAGCGAACGGCTTCTACCTTCTTGCCCAAGTTGTCCATGACACAGTATCCTAGAGATTCAAGTCAGCGGCGAAGCGTGATACTTTTCAGCGTACAACGGCGCGACATGGTGTGCAACGCTAGTGATGTCCATTGTACGATCTCACGGGAAACACCTCAAGTAAAAGATTCCCATTCCTAGCTACTTGCGCTCACAGTTCCTACGCCGTTACCAGAGTTGGGGGTGTTTTTGTACATGATGAACTCGTCTTGCACGGACAGATCAGAACTCGCCACGTACTTCCACGACAACACTGTGCGGTTGGCTTCCAGTGTGGAAAAACCAAAGTGTGAGTAGTCATACGCAGCGTTCCAGGGAGCAGTGCCGGTCGGTGCAGCGCGCAGGTTCTCCACGTTACCAGCCGCACCCGTCAGTATATGTACAGGGGCCTGGGGGTTATCGTAGATTTTGTAGTCGTCTGACACGCCGTCCATCACAGCAGAGCTGTTTGCGATGGGAAGTTGGCGCTCGTAGTAGTGTCGATGCCCGACCACTACCACGTCCACTTTGTACTTGAGGAAGAGAGCTTCAAACGCTTCTTGCAGATAGAGATTGTCCTCTGTTGGGACGCCATTGTCATCACATCCACCAACATCGTAGATAGGTCGGTGCATGCCAACGATGATCCACGGCACGTTGTCACGGTTCGCGTTGGCCTTTTCCAGCTCCGTCTCCATCCAACCGAGTTGGTCACCGAAGTTGCCGTTCTTGTGGGTCAGCGTGTACGCGTTCTTGGGCGCGTTGGGGTAGTCGGTCTCCGCAGACAACGACGTGAAGTGGATCGGGCCGTGATCGAACGAGTGCCACATGTTCAACGCGCCTCCACTCTCCTTGTACGGCATCCTCCAGCGGGAGTTGTACGCTGTATAGTTGCCCAGCATGTCCTTCTTCGCTTTGGAGAGCTGACAAGCTGGAGAATGACACTCGGCCTCGTGGTTGCCTACTAGAACCATGTACGGAATGTAGCTCATAACTGGAGCTAAAGAGTTCATCCACTTGTTGTACACTTCCTCGTAGAAGAAACCCGTGAGCTGCGACGCCACCAGGTAGTCGTCATCCGCGTACGACATGTCACCGAGCTGGTAGATCAAATCGATGTCGTTCGATGTCTGTGCGTTCATGTAAGTGATTGTATCCACTGAGTTGTCGCCGTCTCCTGCGTCTCCGTAGATTATCACGTTAAACGTCGACGTATCGGACGCCGAACGTGCCGTCACGAACGAATACACGTCGCTCTGGTACGCTTCTTCACTTTGACTACCAACCTTGTAGTAGTATTTCGTATGAGGCTTCAAACCCGTCACCGTTGCGTGATGATGGTACATGTGATACTTGTCGTCGTGGTAGTAGTTGATGCTCTCGACGGTGGTGTCTACAATCTTCAAAGACTCAGAGCTGTTGACAGCGCCCACCCACAGTGAACTATCGTTCACTTGCTCGTACGTGGCCCAAGACACCGTCATGCCCGTTCCCGCCGTGCTGCCTGCGAACGCCAAGTGAATCTGCTGCGGGTAGTAGTTGACGCCTGGTTTCACTCGACACGACCCGCTTAGCGTCAAGTCGCCAGCATTGTAGTTGTACTCGCACAACGCGGATGGTTGACACCCAAGTGAGGACAAGGAATAACTCCAGACGCAGACGCTGTCGTCTACCAGGACGGTCTTAGCCGCAACGGATGCGATCGCAACAACCAGGAAGCTTAACGCTTGTGTCTTCATCTTGCTCGCCTTGTGTCCTTGTTGGTCGATTAGGAAGTGAAGCGCAAAGGAACCGGCACCGACAAACAGCAACCGTGAACGGTTATCACGTGCAGATGGTAGAACAGAAGAACCGCGTTGCCGTCTTTTCATCCACCAGAGACCGAGCGACGGCATCGACCACTAGCGAAAGACTTCCTGTCTTTGACCAAGAGCCCACATCGTGGTGATAGAGTTGTCGGATGGGTGTCCATTTGCCGGGTGAGTTGCAACGGTGACCACGACGTGAACACGATTTCAAAGTGACCTTCACGAAGTCCTTAGACAAATACAGTTCGGTTGCTATGTTGTGTTTCATTGCTATACGAAATAAATGATCTTCACGCGTTAGTCTCGTTGATCTGCATGCGTCTGAGATCGCGAAGATATTCCTCCGGTACTCCTCTCTTCTCCAGGCGCTGTAGTGTATCTACCCTCACCTTTTCAGCTAGAATACTTTCCTTCAACGCCTTCTTCTTCAGGAACTTTGCGTCGTTCTGTTCGAACATTTTGGCCTTCATTCGTCTCTGTTCGTTGGATTCGATCTGTTGCAGCAACACGTCGCCGTGTTTGAGCTCGCGCTCTTTTGCAGCGGCTTCTGCGGCCTTAAGGCGTTGATACTCACGCTCAACCTGCTGCTGGCCAATACGATCCATATTCGCGTCCAGATCTCGCATCCGTTGAGCTTGTTCAGCATGGAAAGCTTCTTGTTCCTTGCGGTCGTGTAGGATCGACTGCATCAGCGCAATCTTCCTCTCCTTATCGCGTTTCTCCTTCAGTCGCGTGTTCTTCTCCATCTCTTCGTACGCTTTCTTAGCACGGAACTCGTCTTGAATAGCCTGTTTGTCCTGCGCCTTCTCCTGTTGAGCACGCAGCTTCGCCGTACGGAGCTCCTTGGACTTGCGGATCCGAGCTTCCTCCTGCAGTTTCGCTTCTTCTTCAAGCGCTTTCTTGCGGAGATACGCTGCCGCAGCCATGTCTTCTTTCTTGTCGCGTATAACCATCTCCTCCTTCATCAGCTTGATACGGTCGTTCGTCTGCGCTACCTGCCGCATCGTCTCTTTCTGCTTCTCGCGCTGTCGCTCAATCTTCTTCTGCTCCTCGAGCTCGTACTGTTTGTACGTTTTAAGGATCTTCTGCGCCTCAATATCCTTCGCTTCTTCCTCTCGGATTAATCTCTTGTGTCGCTCTGCGATCTGTTCCTCGAGCACCTGACGCGCTTCCATCCGCTTAACGTGCGCTTCAATTTCGACCTCTTTCCGCTTCTGAATGTCGCGCCGGCGCTCACGCTCCATGATGCTGTCGTGGATATTGTTATACCGGGATTCAATCGCTTGTCGCTCGCGTTGATGCTCCTTCAGGGCGTCACAGAGCTGGTAACCCGTGGCCGCTATGGCCAATGAGTTGATCTTGCGCAGCGACTCGAGGTGCTGGTTGTTGATCATTTCATTGCCTGTAAGCAGCGCCTTGCGCTCAGCCTCCAGCTCCATCTCCATGGCGGACTGCTCACGTCTCGCACGCACTTCGATCTCCTTCTCCATCATGCGGCGCTTCCGTTCCTGCGACTCATGCCGTGTAGCTGCCTGTTGCGCTTCATGCTGCAGCTTGAGTTGTCTGGCCGCTTCGTCCGTCAGAATCACGGATCGCTGCTTAATCTGCTCGAGGTCGCTCTTGGCTACAACGCGCGTAACGCCGGCGATATCTTTCCCTACCAGTCGAGTCACAGATGATCGATGCTGCGTTGGTGGCGTCTTGACAGTCATCGCTGATGCTGTTGTGCGCACCAAAGGACACATGATAAATGTAGCCATGTTCTATTTTTTGCCCATCTTTTTCAACATTAAAAATAGATGTCTGTTAATAACGGCTACGTATCAGTTAATAACTGTTAACGGTTATTATAGTTCAGCCAGTCATTCGCATTATGACTGTCAAGAGGAAGCGCGAAGCCTTCTCGGCGCACGAGAAGCTCGTACACAAGAGCTGCTCGCTGCTGCAGCGCGAGGCCAAGAAGGTGCGCACGTTTCTGGTGCGTAAGGCGGTGCAGCAGCTGAAGCAGCTTCGACAACAGCTCGAGGAGCCCGTGGAAGACGCGACCAAACAGCAGAAGCGGGAGCAGAAACTTCGCCACAGCATCGAGCGCTTTGAGCGGGAGCACGCGGCGCTCAAGGTGTTGGACTTGCAGAAGCTGGTAGCTAGGGCTAGGCTGCAGACAGGTCTGGACAAGCCACAGGTTGAGGAGAACGAACATGATGAGTGGGAGGAAGGCAGTGATGAAGGAGAAAGTGACAGTGAACAGGAAGAGAATGAAGAGGAGAAGACTGTTGCTACAGAACAGAAAGAGACTGAAGAGGAGAATACTATTGCCGCAGAACAGGAGAAGGCTGGCGAGTTGAAGGAGGAAAATGTCAAGACAGAAGACGTGGAGCTGGAGGAGAAGTTGATGGACCGGGTGCTCGCTCATAAGCAGATTGTACCGCTGCTGGACGCCATTAAGAAGCTGGTGGAGAAGGAAGAGAAGGAGGCTGAAAAGAAGCGGCGAGCACAGGAGAAGCGCGCGTTGAAGCGTGGTCGTCATGAGTCGCTGGTGGGCAATACTGGACGCAGCGGTGTGGTGCCCACGTCGCTCTTCCTGGGATCTCTGTCAGGACGTGGAGGAATGGACGACGACTTAGATATGGGCATGGATGGATACGGTACCATGGCTGGTGCAGATGATGATATTGCTGAGTTCCTGGGTGAGAAGAAGAAGAGGAAGAATCGACCTGGTCAGATGGCGCGTCGCATGAAGGCTATTCGGAAGGAAGAGGCTGCCAAACGCAAGGAGGACCGTGCAAACGGCATTTTCGTGCCGTACAATGATACCTCCGCTTCGGTTGGCAAGTATGGACTTTCAGAGCGACCAAAGAAGGCTAAGCCAAAGAAACCAGCGAAGGGAGGTAAGGAAGACAAGAAGCAGTCGCGTAGAAGTAATACACGTGCACCTCCGAAGGAGGCGGCACCTCAGAAGGAACGTGCTGCACCAGTGGAAATTGCACACCCGTCGTGGCTCGCCAAGCAGAAGCAAAAGGAGAAGGAGAAGATCAGTTTGACTGGCTTCAGTGGCAAGAAGATCACGTTCGACTAGCATTTTAACTGGGTCACCAGGTAGACAATCAAAAACAAGGCCACAGGCAGTCTGCTGCCACGGCCGGTATATTGTGTTGAAAGCTCCAGGTCTCATCTAACTGCGGAACATTTTGGCAACCTGGTGAGCCAGACTGCTGTCCGTCGGAGCACACTGCCGACGCAACTCAGGGATCTCATTGCTAACAATGTTGTCGAGCGCTGCAATCTCCGAGTTCTTGAGCTTTGGCAGCTTGTTAAACCCAAGCGTGTGAGCTGCCACCTGCAGCGACGGGAGCACGCGTTTCCACAGGGACAGAACGTACTCGTCCCCTTCCGCCAACTGACGGCCGTACCGACGGCGGAACAGCTCACCCAGCGAGTCTTCGTGCAATAGGTCACGCTCCAGCTGAGCCATCACTGTCGAATTATGCCACACCACACCAGCAGACGCGAGTACACTGGCAACGGACAGTCCCGCCGCCGCTTCGATGGGCACACCGCTAGCCAAGGCCGAAGCTGCCAGTGCGTTGCCTCCCACAAACGTAGCAGCCACCAGTGCTGAGCGACGCCACTTTTCACTAGCATACCGAGCGCGCAAGTCTTCGAAAACTTCGGCGTGCATCTTCATCAGTCGTGCCGAATCGTACAGGTTGGTGATGAGGTTGTCCACCCGGCGTTCGGGGGCACGTTGCACCTCGCTTACCACTTCGTCACGCATGGCGTCCAAGTCCTTCATCGACGCGCCTAAACCCTCAGCTGTCTGCACCTGGTTGTCCTTAGTGGGGATGCACATGGTGTAGATCCGGGGCAGATCCTTGAGCGGGATGACCTTGCTCAGGTTCCAGCACAGTGAGCCGTACGCACGCGCGAAGTCGTGGATCTTCCGGAACTGGTCCACCTTGTTGAGCACGAGGTGCAGTTTATGGTCCATACCGACCAGTGAGCGCGTCAAGATCGACAGCGTCTCACCAGTTGTACCGGGTTTGTCCGGGTCGAAGAACAGAAGGATCACGTCGGCGCGTTCGGCGTACCAGCGCACGACCTCGGGGAACTCGTATCCTCTGTCCGAGTCCTGTCCCTTGAAACTGTTGCTCTGCTGTTGTTGAGGCGACAGACGCCCGTTGTTGACTGCGTAGTTGAACTGCGAATGGTGCGGCGGGCTCCGCGGCGAGTCGATCATACCGGGACTGTCCACGAGCATGTAGTTAGCCTGAATGCCCTTGCGGACCTTGAGTTGCGTGCGTTGAATAAGCGCCGGACCGTAGACTCGCAGGCCTGAAAAGCCCAGATCCGGGTCACCCACGAGCGCCGGGCCGTCTTGATCAAGATCTTCACGACCCGGAGCAATAATGGTGAAGCCATCGTCTGTGGGGGCCACACCCGTGGACTGCACGTCGCGCTGCAACAGGTAGTTAATGAAGGAGGATTTTCCTGACGAATGGTTGCCCAGAAGGAACACGAAGGGCAGCGACGGCAGCTTCTCCTCGCGGTGTTTACGGTCCAAAGGACCCAGTAGCTTCTCGTTTAAAGGCAGGAGAACGGACGTTTCCAGTCGACTGGTCTGCTGCATAAGGCGGATCCACTTCTCATCGTCCACTGGGTGATCCCCAGTGATGGCTTGAGAAGCAGCCAGCGACGACAAGCGGCGGGAGGCCAGCAACGGCCGACGCAGCGCCGCACGATACCCAGTACGAAGCATCTTTACGACAAAATGAGCGGCGAAGGATGGTAGATGTATGTTATGCTATTTGAGAGTTCATGATCAATAACGGTTGCAATGTCACTGAGACGACGACCCAATTTTTAAAACATTTAAAAACGAGAACTATCTTAACGCGTGTTTTCATTTTTTATTTTACTTTTGCCCGTTGAGCTCCAGACGAAGCCCAACTTTCAGCCGATGACAGTGACACACTACCACAGCGCACTACAATGCAGTACAGCAGCAACTACGCTTAGTCGCGGGCGTCGAACACAGACAGCAGCAGCTCACCGTAGTCACCGCTCACCTCCTCGGCGATGCGCTCGCGCAGCTCCTTGCCGTACTTCTTCTTGTACACGGGTTTGATGTCACGCAGCACGATGTGGTAACGCACCACAGCACAGCTCAAGGCGTCTTCGTCCGTGCCGAAGCCCTTCATGGCGCTCTCAAACAGCTCCGCCAGCAGATCCAGCGGCTCCGTGATCATGCGGATGAGGAACAGAACGGCCTTCTCCGAGTCGCCGCGGAACTCGTGTTCGGCAGCCTTTGCAAGCGGCTCCTTGTACTTCTTCTCGTAGGCAGCGGCCACGTTGCGCAGGTGCTCGGGCGGACTGGCCACCAGCACGCCGACGAAGCCCTCCTCGTCCGTACCCATCTTGCCGCGGCCCGTCTTGTACAGCTTCTCCACGTCAGCGTCCACCTTGGCAGCGTTGTGGATGTTGGCGTCGTACGGCACCAGTGCAGCCTGCAGGGAGGCCAAAATGACAGTCTGGAAGTCACCGTGCAGGTCACTGTCCAGCACAGAGCCCAGGTCCTCTCCGTACACCTCGAAGTACGTCTTCTTCAGGATGTTGATCTCCACGTTGGTGCGGCCCACGACCACAGGGTAGATGAGGTCCTCCTTCGTGCCCAGGCCCTTGGTGGCCTTGCGCAGGATGCCGGCCTCGGCCTCCGGGAGAGGCGACGCCAGCAGCTTGAGCAGGAACTGGTAGTGGCCCGACGTCTCGTCGTCCACCAGGTCGCGCAGGCTCTGGTTGTGCAGCTCCTTGTAACGCTTGGCGATGAAGCCGCGCTGCGTGGCCGTCTTGCCGCCCAGCGCCTTGTTCAGCTCCTTCTCCTTGGTGCCGGCGCCCTTGGTGGCCTCGTAGATCTCGTTCACGGTCGAGTCCGTTCCGGCCGGGTACGACGGCGGCTGGCCGTTCCAGGCGCTGTGCGTGGCGGGCGGGTACAGGTTAAGCATCTTGAGAGGGTGGAGGCGACTTGCGAGGCAGGAAGCAGATTCGAGAATGATGGAGGGGAAGATCGCAATCGAGCAAAGGGCGAACTTCAATTTGGTCCTGGAAGATTGACTTGGAATTTGTATGGGATACAAATGAGGTGGATACGATTGATATCCCATTGATTACCTTTATATACTGTTGTAGTGATATAATAGATAGTATAGGGTTTGAAAATATGATTTGTATCTTAATTAAATGACTTGTTTAATCGAATTTATTGACAAACCAAATTTTGTCTTGGGTATCAAGTTTGGAATGAAGCCGAACTTATCCGAACACAAAATTTGGTGACGTGGTGAATCAGAGCATAGTCGAGCAGAGACAAGAAAGCAGCGCCACGATCTTCGACACGTGTTGTTACTTGGATGATTTGGTACTATTTTGTTTACTGCATGGACTATTATATAAAACCAAGCTCCTCCACCAGTGTGTATCAGCATGCGTGGTCAGAATGAATAGGTTTTGCGGTGAACAAGAAGCACTTGGAGGTGGCAAGCTCATGTAGCCATCAGCTTTTGTCTGCAATCCAACATATCTTGTCAATACCAAAATATCTTATTTTCACAAAAATTCAGTCGAAAAACAACCATAAAACGTCCAAGTATCCAATTGAAGTTGCCCGATCCAAACCGTAAGCCGATCTTCTCGCCGACGTCATTGCATTCTCAAATCTGCTTCCTGCCTCGCAAGTCGCCTCCACCCTCTCAAGATGCTTAACCTGTACCCGCCCGCCACGCACAGCGCCTGGAACGGCCAGCCGCCTTCGTACCCGGCCGGAACGGACTCGACCGTGAACGAGATCTACGAGGCCACCAAGGGCGCCGGCACCAAGGAGAAGGAGCTGAACAAGGCGCTGGGCGGCAAGACGGCCACGCAGCGCGGCTTCATCGCCAAGCGTTACAAGGAGCTGCACAACCAGAGCCTGCGCGACCTGGTAGACGACGAGACGTCGGGCCACTACCAGTTCCTGCTCAAGCTGCTGGCGTCGCCTCTCCCGGAGGCCGAGGCCGGCATCCTGCGCAAAGCCACCAAGGGCCTGGGCACGAAGGAGGACCTCATCTACCCTGTGGTCGTGGGCCGCACCAACGTGGAGATCAACATCCTGAAGAAGACGTACTTCGAGGTGTACGGAGAGGACCTGGGCTCTGTGCTGGACAGCGACCTGCACGGCGACTTCCAGACGGTCATCCTGGCCTCCCTGCAGGCTGCACTGGTGCCGTACGACGCCAACATCCACAACGCTGCCAAGGTGGACGCTGACGTGGAGAAGCTGTACAAGACGGGTCGCGGCAAGATGGGTACGGACGAGGAGGGCTTCGTCGGCGTGCTGGTGGCCAGTCCGCCCGAGCACCTGCGCAACGTGGCCGCTGCCTACGAGAAGAAGTACAAAGAGCCGCTCGCGAAGGCTGCCGAACACGAGTTCCGCGGCGACTCGGAGAAGGCCGTTCTGTTCCTTATCCGCATGATCACGGAGCCGCTGGACCTGCTGGCGGAGCTGTTTGAGAGCGCCATGAAGGGCTTCGGCACGGACGAGGATGCCTTGAGCTGTGCTGTGGTGCGTTATCACATTGTGCTGCGTGACATCAAACCCGTGTACAAGAAGAAGTACGGCAAGGAGCTGCGCGAGCGCATCGCCGAGGAGGTGAGCGGCGACTACGGTGAGCTGCTGCTGTCGGTGTTCGACGCCCGCGACTAAGCGGAGTTGCTGCTGTGCTGCATTGTAGTGCGCTGTGGTAGTGTGTCGCTGTCATCGGCTGAAAGTTGAGCTTCATCAGGCAAAGTAAAGTAAAAATGAAAACATTTGTCGAGACTGTTGTGATGCGAGTTATAATGTGAGTTTTACTGCAAAACCAGCGTCGTATGCACCCACCTTGCTTCAGTATTTGCAATTTGCAATTTGCAAACAGTTCCCCCTGTACATGTAGACATCCGGTGATACCTTCGTTATCGGAATGGTGGAAAACCCAACCACAGCACATCCAATTTTACAGCGAGCAAACGTACAGACTCACAGCACGTACATGTTTACCTCGATCGAAAGGGAACCGCCATTGTCGTCATCGAAGCAGAAGTTTAAGTTTCCCCGTCTGTACGAGGATTACTTTGTACGACGTACCTGAAGCTTCCGATCCTGTTTGCACAAATCAAAGTAATCCTCGTACAGTCGTACTTAGTAGAAAGTTCCTGTGGCACCGCTTCAGCCGCAGCCGTTGGTTGAACACGTCAGTCATTCCTGAACCGCAGCCCCAACGGACAAGTCAACACAATCAACAACCTTTAGGACAATGACCACAATGGAGCTGAGTGCTTTGCTGGCTAAACTCACGCGCCGCGAGGACTTGACCGACGCCGAAGCCACGTTTGCAGTGCAGCAGATTGCGTCGGAGAAGGCGGCCGAGAACCCCGTGGCTGTGGGCGTCTTACTAGCACTATTAGCTGCTAAGGGCGAGAGTGCATCCGAAGTCGCAGCTTTTGCCAAGCATATGCGCTCCGAAGCCGTGAAAGTGCATGTTTCGGTACGTTTGACTGTTTTAAAGATACTCTGCTGCGTTCTCTGACGTTTCTTCGCTATTGTCGCTGCAGTCCGGACGTCCAACGCTCGATATCGTCGGCACGGGAGGAGACGGCGCTAATACGGTCAATCTAAGCACGGCTGCTGCTGTGTTGGCTGCCTCTTGTGGTGCGCTGGTGGCGAAGCATGGCAACCGCTCGGTGTCCAGTCGTTCCGGATCAGCTGACGTACTGGAGGAACTGGGCGTGCCCATGCTGAAGCCTGACCGTGTTGGCCCATGTCTTGAGGAAGCTCAGATTGCCTTCATGTTCGCGCCACACTTCCACCCAGCTATGCGCTACGTGGCGCCCGTGCGCAAGGCCATCGGCATCCGTAGCGTGTTTAACATTCTTGGCCCGCTACTGAACCCTGCCGGGTGCAAGCGGGTGGTTATTGGAGTCTACACGCCCAATCTTCTTGACGTGTTCGGTGAGGTGTTACTGGCGCTAGGTGTGGAGCACGGACTTGTCGTACACTGCGCAGGACTGGACGAACTCAACTCGATGGGGCCAGCCGACGTCGTGGAGGTCCGTCAAGGCGCAGAGGAGCCGTTCCGACGCTACAAACTGCGACCCGAAGACGTGGGCGTTCCGGCGGTGACGCTCGAACAGCTGAAGGGAGGAGACGCTGCGGAAAACGCCGCTATCCTGCGTAAAGTATTCAGTGGAGGCGTGTACAGCGAGTGCCCGGTGGGCAACACGATCGCGTACAATGCTGGGGCCGGTCTGTATGTTTACGGCTTGGCCGACAGTATCAAGAGCGGGTACGAAATGGCTAAGAAGCAGCTCTCGTCGGGCCAGGCGTTGACCACGCTCGACAATTGGACGCAAGTGGCGCAGCGGCTGCACGCCGAGCCCCAACTGTGAACGTTTGATGTCCAGCAGAGCCAAATAGTCGCTAGAAAGCCACCGTAAACGCTCTGGAACCGACAAGATTAGCATGAACATCGACGGAGTGTAAAAATAAGAGGCTATTTGCTTGTGATCTTCCGAACGTGAGCCAGTTAGAGACTCAGCCAGCCAGCATGGCGTCGACAAGCGACTGTGCATACGCTCGGCAGCTCGTGCAGGCGTATTTTACCATGCTAACTGTAGGCTGTCAGCGTGAGGATTGCACGAATTCGTACTGCTACTCGAACTTTCAGAGAGAAACTTTAACAGCGACAGAAGCTGCGATCAAGAGCATTTACTTTGCTGTTTACGCACCAGTACCCTTGTGCTTTGAATTCGAGCTGCAACAGGAAGAAAACCTTGTGACAACCAAACTCTCTCATTCTGAAGATGTCAAGGACCCGGAGCCTCAACAAACGGAGGAAGAAGGGAATCAGGTAGAGGAAGTTTCAGATAATCTTACAGATTCGATTGAGGAACCACGAGGCAGTAAGGAGGAGCTTCACCCAGAGACGTCGGAGATCGAAACGCCGACCATCTTGCAGACCGAAACTTTCAGCGTTCAGTCCTTTCCAACCGACACCAGTTCATCATGTAAGTCGACGCCAAGGAAAAGACTTTCCGTCGCGAAACAACTGGACAATGGTCTCAACAAGAGCCGTCAACCCCTAGTCAAAAGACCTACGATGGTTACTCGTGTCGTTGTCCAACCAATGCAAAAACCGACCATTGAAAGTCTGATGGGAGATGGTTCTACCTCCAATTTAAAGACGGAAGCTGATGCGCTTTCCCAACAACCAGAGCACCAGCAACAAGCAACCAAGATGTCAAGCTCCCTTATGGATGCAAAGCGACGGATCAGTCGCCCGAAGGAGAAGCTGTTCGATGCCATCAGAAGGAGCTTCTCCTGGTCCAAGAAGGCTCCACTTGGTATGAAGTAGCTTGTCCAACAGCTTCCTGAATTGCTTATCTTCGTTCAAACCAACATTCAAAGAGAGATAACACCTCTTGTTATCCGTTCTTACCCCTTGTATCTCCACTTTCTCCTTCCTAGCGTTGTCACCGCCTACTCCAGTAATTTACACGGCTGCTTCACAAGTTTCTTGTTTGAACTGCAGCACCAAAATCATATTTAAATCCCTTGAAGGGGTACGTCATCCGGCACAACACCCTCTGGCATCGGGGCTGCACCTTGGATGGGCTGCGGGTGCCACGCTGGCACGAGTGACAGGAGCAACCCCACCACAAAGTACTTGACATCCTGTACGAATCCGCGGTCCGCCGATATGCGCAGTACGCGCGTCAACATACCATATCGGTTAGCAATAGCAGCTCCAGCAGCTGCAGCAGCCCCAGGAGCATTCGGATCCGCTGCAGCATTCGGTTCCGAGTCTCCAGTTGTAGTACGACGGCGGTTGTACACCTCGTAAATCTTCGCAAAAATGCCAGTGATGTGCAGGTACGAGATGAATGACAGCAGTCCAAGCATGAGGATACGGTCCATAGGCGTATCCTGTCCGATGATAAACAGCATGAAGCCCATCTTGAGCGCCATGCGCAAGTCCACCAACGGGAATACCTCGCGTGCCATTTCCACGAGCATTGGGCGGTCCTGCGGGTCAGCAGCAGGTACTGGAGCCTGAGCAGGTGCAGGAGGAGTCCTCGCAGGATCATGCGGTACAGCGTTTGGTCGAGCTGCTGCATGAAACATCTGAGGTTGCATCATGCCATAAAAGTTGCCATACGGTGCGACGAACGGGTTTTGCTGAACCTCCGGGGCCGGCGTGGAAGTCGCTTGCTGTCGTTGCTGCATCAGCAGGAACTGAAGGTACTGAATCTGCTGCAACACCATAGCCTGCTGCTGCATGAGCATACTCTGTCTGTACAAGTGCTGCTGCTGTTGCGTCATTGCCGGTGGCTGCCCGAACATGAACTGAGGCTGCTGAGACGTCGTAGTCGCAGGCGTCGACTGCACATTGAAGCTTGGAGGCTCAGCAGCGGCGCTACTGCTGGGTCTGGGCGAGTCTTGAGCTTCAGCAGCTTCCGGTTCGTGGCGCTGTTTGGGCTCTGCGCTCTTCCGAAGCCCGGAAGAGCTCACCAAGAGGTGAAAAACCACAGGCTCGTCACTATCAGCGTCCTTCTGCACTTGGGCCAGAATCTGCTTCAACGGCTCGTCATCGCCGCATATTTTGCCCCCGAAAATGAGTTTTTGGGCGGAGACGGCCGGAGAAGACGGGAATTCGACGCTGAGGCGGCGCTTGAGCTCGCCCACAAGCGTCTGCGGGTCTGCGGAGAGCGACAGCGACTGGGACGGGGTGTAAACGTTACGTACCACCAGGTTCACGTGCGGTGGCGACTGTGCAGAGGCTTGGACGTCCATGGCGGCAGCGAAGTTAACGGAGCTGCTCGGGGCTTGAAGCGAGAATGAACTGGAAGCGCCACGCGTCGGAGGCAACAACCAATCAGAAACGGTTATGAGGTGTTTGTTACATTTTGCACAGCTGAGCTGAAATTTACAAAATGATGGATGCTTTTTCACATTCTGTTCATTGGCTAAAATAATTCTATTTCCTATTCGTTAAAAATGTGGATGGAAATTACTTTGCTCGACGCTGTATCTTCTATAAAATGCTCTTTTAAAGCGGCTAAATCAAGCCTCAAATCGTCATCTTCAACCTTGTTAGATAGTGCGGAGCTGCTCGTAAAACGGGGCCGAGTTCGACGCAAAAACTCTGCTGAGTTTGATCACGCGAACGCCGGTGTGGGACGGCGAAATTTGCCAGTCAAGCGTCTGATCGCTGGTCGAAGGAAGTGCTGAGGGATACGAGATCCGTGCGTTTGGTGCAACGAGCACTGGGCGATGGGCTTCAAATTGAGTGGAGCTGGGTCGCCATCGAAATTGAAGTTGTTGCGAACTTGGCTACAAGTCGGAGCCCAAAATTCCACGCCAAATTTCCTACGGAAAGCCGGAGACCTGCAATTATTACGAGACCTGCCACCGCTAAAAAAGGGCGCGCAAAAAAGCCTTGGTCTCCGAAGCAACAGGGCTACGCGCCAGCTGCTGTTGTAGCAGCACATTCGAACTGGGGCCGAAGTGCAGACAATGTAAAGCACACGCAGTGTTCGAACGTAGAGACGTTTGCGTGTAGGTGAGTCTGCCGTGATGCCGTAATTCGCTCCAACCGGTGGCTTAAAGCGGAGCGGTACCTACACTTGGGTTTGACTAGGCGTCTATAATAAGCTCAAGGGTTGTCTTTCTGATTTAACCTTACTTGCAGAACCAATACTACAATCTTCTCCTCTGCATAGAAAACCATTGAGAACAAAGTTGCAAACCTGTAGAAATCAGTTCTTTCCAAGTGTTCCAGTTCCGTATTTCAAAGACTACACGACCCAAGAACGGTTAGGGCTCTGAAATTTTCACGTGTGTCGACTTTCGTTGCACAGCAAGGCCGTAGCCAGAATGGGGGCGAGCACTTTAGCACTGGGAAGGAAGGAAGGCCAGTAGCTTCCAGTGGCAGCCTTGATGCCTCAGTTGAGGCCTCCCTTGACCGATTAGTAGCCCCCAACCCACACACATGCAGCGCGTGCTGCAGAAGAAGAAGGCGGCGTCGGCCTCGTCGCCGTCGCTCCCGCTCTCGGCCTCGCAGTCCAGCGCGGGCTCGGGCCGTCGCCACGCCGCGACACTTTACCACCATAAGAGCACGAGCCACAACGTTTTAACAGCCACAACAGCAGGTAACAGCGCTGCTCCGCCTCGAGACCAGGTCGTTGTAGGGCTCTCGGCATCCATAGAGGACGAGGTGGAGGACTGGAGCAGCGATTTCCTCACGTCGGAGCCTCGAAGTCGCTGGAGACGCAAAGAAAGCGTCGGGACGGAGTTTTTATTGGCCGAAACTCTGTACAAACGTCGTAGTAGCTCCAGCTCCAACGGAGTCGCAGCAACAGGGCGGAATCGACGAGGCAGCGAAGTCGCTGCGTCCAGTGGCAGCAGCGGATCGGTACGACATAGCGGAGGCAATTTCCAGGCAGAAGAAGACGACAGGGCGCTGTACAACTCGTATTCGTCTGTGAAAGACACAGCCAGAACACGCACAGATCAACCGGAAGACGCCAGCGACAGCGACGAGGACTGGGACGCAGAGTTTGGCTTCGATGAACAGGCAGACGCGGCGCTCGGGTCCTCGGACAGCATGGACCCGACCAGGAGAAGAGCAGAGAACGGCAATTTCTTCCTGCCCAATCTACACGAAGTGCTGGACGGAGAAACGCTGCCGGACGACGACGAAGCCGACGTGGACGGCGTATCTTTTAACTTGGACGGAGCACAACGACGACGGCGACTGTCGGACGAACCGCTGTTCCAAAGACGACGTAGTGATCTCCACCAGTCCGGAGCCAGCGTGGACGGCAGTGTGGACGGGATCAGGTCCAGTTTAACCTCTGCGTCGGCTTCCTCATCAAACGCGATGGAGTATTCGCTCGTCGACAAGTTACGGCTTCTGGAGGTGGCCAATTCGTCAGCTTACGCAGTCAGGATAGAGCGGTATCCGAAGCCGTCGAGTACGTTCAGTAACCTGGAGAGAGACCGTTCCACATTCCCCAGCTTCACCGAGAACAAGTATGAGCGATGGCTGGCGGATCTCGTCATGCCGGACTGTGCTGTCGTGTCCCAGCATATGGAGACCGAACGCGGTCGCCTGCCGCCTCCGAGACAACTGAAGAACCAGCAGTTCCACGCGCTGGTATCGCTCCCGTTCGGACGAGAGTTCGTCGATACGTTTTTCAAGCAGATTACACACTACCGGTTCTTCGGCGAGGACAAGGAGAACCGGGAGCTCGTCCGGATGTACTTCGAAAAGGTCTCGACGACAGGGATGACGGACGAGAACTGGGCCAAGAATCTGTCGCCCGTGGACTTGGACTACGTGGTTGGCTGCAGTATCGACGTCTTGCAGGAGGCCGCGCGTCTGTACGGACCTAAGCCGGTGGTGCCGCTCGCGACGCACTTGTCGCTGTCGATGCTGTCCACGTCTTCCTCTGCGTCGTCACAAGGCAACAAAACTACTATTTATTGGATCCAGCAGTTCCAGGACATCCTGCTTCACTGCGCAGAGGCCTTCCCGCAGTATTCGAACGTGGTGGCACTCATTGAGCTGCGGTACGTGTGCCACCACTTGGCAGGCTTTGCGAGCGGTGAGTACGAGTACAAGTGGCAGATTTGCAACCAGTTACCGGCCTTCCTGCCCTTAGAGCCCGTGGTGGGGGACTCGGCTTCCCAGATCGTAAACGAAGTGCTTCAGTACTATGGGGCGTTGTTCCAGTACTTGAATACGAGTCCTGAAAGCCGCAGCACCCGGTACGTCGGCCACAAATCGCCTAGTAACAAGCGGATATCCCCTTTCGCTGATACACGACAGTACGCTCTCTCTTCGGACGTCTTCTGTCTTCAGGCGCTCATCATGTGCGATATCCAGAGCTTGTATGACAGCAAGAGTGCGCTCGCTGAGATCTCTCTCCCTGCTCTAGAGGAGCTCTTAGAGTTTGAAGACGACGAAGCGACTGTGGACCCGATTCTGGTTGGGCTCATGCCTCATAACCGCGACAGCCGTAGCAGCTCGTCCTCATCGAATCCCGATTACCGCGACAGTGCTTATGAACGCGGCGATCTCTCGAAAGGACTGGGCGGCTGGAGTGCCAGTGCGAAGCTGTTTGAGCTGCTGAGGCCTTCGTCTCGTACGCGGAATTCGGCCCTGAGCTTCTTCTATGAACGGATATCTGCTGCAAAGTTCCCACTGGTGAAGGCTAAGTGTGCAACCGTGTTGGCTGCCATGCACGTGTCCTCCACCACTTCGCATGGGAACTTGAGAGTAGCAGAATCTCTGGCTTACGAAGCTGTGCGGCTGCTGGAGGCTTGTTCCAAGGCGTTTTTGGCCAGATTGACTAGGATGCCGTCATTGCGCAGCCGCGACAAGGCGGTCACAGTACCGTACCTCAGTATATTTAACAACGACGGCCTACTGTCCGACTTGGGTCGTGAGGCGCTCGAGAGTTTGGGAAACGTGTTGATCAAGAACAACAAGTACCGGTACGGCATCCTGTGTCTGGAAGCTGCTGGTGCACTGTTTTCGTTTCTGAACCAAGGCTGCGAATACGAGAAGCTGGATCGACTACTCTGCAAGCTCACGCTGGAGGCCGATGACGTCCATCGAGCACTGCCTCTGCATGAGAAGGTGACGTGTGCAGCCCAACGACAAGGCAACATCACGGTGTATGTGTATTTAACACAGGAGATGACCAAGCTCTGGATCCGGGAGGGGAACTTTACTCGGGCCGAGGAGTATCTGGCGACATCCTGTCATTTCCTACGAGATCACACAAACCTTCTCCCACCCCACTTCCTCTCGTCAGTTATCAACGGGAGCTACTCGAGCAGTGAGGCTCCTTCCAGTCGTAGTGGCACGATGATGACGGCTACATCCAGTTCGGTATCGTCTTCGCTCTCCGGTTCGTTCCACCTGTCGTCCAGAAGTACAGGAAATGCTAGCGAGGTGGACACGTGGCTGAATCATGACATTAATCTGCACTTGCTCGTCCGAGATGTGTACCGCTCCAGTGGGCGGTGTCTGGAAGGGATGCGCGTGCTGGAGCACCTGCTGAACTACAGCTCTCGACTGCCACGGGGCAAGCGCACGCAGCTTCGGATGCTGCTGGCGGAAGACGCTCTGAAGATGCGGATGTTCGACACATGCAGGCACATGTTCTCGTTGATGGAGAGGGAAGCGACGGCATTTTGCGACCGACTGCAGGAGAACATTAAGGGTTTCAGTGGACCTGGAAGTAGCAGTGGAACTGGGCCGGGGACGAGTAGCAGTGGCGGCGGGAGGAGTTTGGGAGGCATGGGCAGTGAGGCGCGTTACTGCTTCGACATGTCTTTCACTCTTCGATATATCGTGTGCCGCGTGAAGCTGTATCTGAAGCTTGGCGACTTCTGCAACGCATACGCATGGCTTTCTTTGGCACACGTGAAGAACGACCGGGACAACGTACGGAAGCAGGCCCAGCTTTACGTTTTGGATGGTAAAGTACTACGTGCATTCTGTCGAGAGCAACAGGAGCGTGAGCGCGAGCTACGCCGGGATGGAGAAGAACCCAGTCGACGAGGACGGGTGGGCTCTACGTTTGTGGGAAGTGTCGTGTCTCCCGCACAAGTGGACGAGATGCTAAAACCTCTTAGTGTCTCGTTGTACGGCTTGAATAAGGAAGAGAAACAACGTCTGAACGACCGCATGGTTCAGTTCGCCACTTGCGCCCGTGACGTCGACAAGGCTGAAGAGCAGGCGCAGAACGCTTTCTGGACGGCCTTCGACCTCTACCGCGTCCTGGACGACAGTCTGTACCAGCTCAAGGTCTTGCTGGAGGTCGTCGCCTTCATGCTGGCCCCTGTGCAGCGTTCGTTCTTCGCGCTTGGTAGCAACCAAGACGATGAGATGCTCAAGTCCCATTTGCGCCGGCGAAGCTCTGGCAAAGGCTCATCAGGAGCGTTGGAACTGGAAGATTTAGGTGGTGATGACACAATCGAGAAGACTCGGAAAACGCTACTAGAGGCGCAGAAGCTGCTTCGACCGGCACTGAATCTGGCCGAGCAAGTGGCGAATCCCGCGTGTTTCTTACGAACGCTTATTTTCTGCAGTGAAGTCTGGGTCTGGCTCGAGCGCATTGCGTCGTACAAAAGCGAGAAGCACCTGAAAGAGGCGACTGCGTTCTGGGAGGAAGCTGTGCGCATCATGAAAGGCGTTTTCTTCCGGCGTGTGGCGTTCCACGACGTCGCAGACGCTCATATGCTGCACTCGTCAGGCTTCGGGAACGACTTCTCGACGCCGTACTCGAGAGGGCTCAACAAGGGCCGTTTTTGTGTGGTGCCGATCTTGAACTTCAGTGAAGGGTTCATCGTCAAGCTGGAAGAAATGACGCTGCAGTTGATCCTTGCCGCCTGTCAGCTTCAGCAGTTCGAACGCGTGCCAGAGTACGTGGAGGAAACTTTACTGGCGCATCTCGACGAGTTGCTGAGTGCCCGATTGTGCTTGAGCAGTATCGTCCATCAACTGCAGACGTTCCGGGCATTGCAGAAGTCGCACAAGCGTCTGCCTCCGAGTGGATCGACGGCGAATCTGGCTGCAGCTGCCGCGGTACCGTCTGGATCAAGTATGTCCGTCTCCAGTGTCGGCAGTAGCAACTCAAGATCGTCCTCATTCTCTGCGGTGATTCCTGTGCCATCCCCACAAATGAGTGGAAGTGGAAAGCAGGTAGCGTCCACGCCGTCTCCAAGCGGTGCGGGTGTAGCAGTAAAGCGAGCTGGCCACAAGAAGAACCAGTCCATGTCGTCTATCTCTGAGTTGTTGGCGTCGAACGCTCCGTCCCCATATCAGGAAGGATCTGCGTCCTACTGTGCTCCTGGAGGCCTCAAAAGCTCCGCAACCCCGCGCACTGGATTAGCCTCTTTGAGTGAGCGGCCAAATGTCCCCCCTCCGTCTACAACTGCAGGAAAATCCGGAACTACCTGTCACAATGGTCACAAGAAGAGCAGCGAGCGGAAACCGCGACGGTATACAAGGGAACGATCACGTTCGGCCCCTCAGCCGGCTGTACCGAATTATCCGTCTCCGAACGCAGAACTGTCGTTCTCTCAAGCTGGCGATGGACATCCGCACGACGGAGGGGGCATGCCAGTTGTTGCTGAGTCGGGGGAAAGTAGCGACGGGTCATTGAAGCGCACTTCATCAGTGAAGTTTATTGATCTGGGAGATCTGCGTTCTTTACCTCCTGGAGAGGACTTGGTGCTTGGAAGAAGCGATGGATTCGGCCGTGATGAAGGGAGTAGCTCGAACGGAGCCATTGGCTTATGCGATTTTGATGAGGTGCAGTCGGAGAAGCTCTGGTGGATTTTCAATTTGTGGCGTGACGCCAAGGCCAAATACGTGGATGGGAAGATCGAGACGTCCGAGTTTCGTTCGCGCAACTTGCGCTACCTCCGGACTCTTCTTGACGCTTTTGACCCGCAACAGATCGCTGTGCTTTATTTCGGAGGTGTGGAAAGCTCATCGGCCGATTCGGTTGTGACGCCTGGCGGGACCCGAGTTCCAACTGATGTGAATACTGGCAATCCCAATGGGATGTTGGACTTTGATGTGACTCGGATGAACTCGCACGCGCTGATTCAGGACCGGCAGCTAGTGCTCTCGATCGGCTATGAATACTCAGCGGAAGTCCGAACGCCTTTCGGAACGCACCCTAAGCTGCAATTTAAGGTGTTTGGTGTGCGTGAGGGCGACACAAAATCCTGGCGTCAGGAGATTCCACGACCGGATTGGTATTTGTCGGAGTACGACATGTTGGAGGCTGAAGAAGCTGCTGTAGGGGCTGGCGTTTTACGCACGATGCGACTACTAGGTGCCAAGTTGTTGGTGAAGCTGTTGGGAGTCCTGTTACTGGAGAATTCTGTTGTGCTAGTGGGCAATTCGTATCCGCAGATCCAGGAGGTGACCACGAGTCTGCTAAAGCTACTGGAGCCGTTCCGGTGGCAGCACACCTTCCTTCCTTTCGTGCCTGTGGCGTCCTGGAGATTCCTCCACGATGCTGCTTTCCAGCATGCACAGGCGGAGCTAGCGGCTCGACCGAAGAGTCGAAGGTCATTCTCTAGGCTCTCGCACGATTGGCGAGCATGGAGCAGTGGTAGTGGCAGTGCACCGGGAAGTTCGTACTCTTCGTCACGTGGCAGCACGGACAGTCTCAACGGTGGAAGCAGTTTGGCAGCTGCGTCTGGAGGTTTTGAGCCAGTGGAGGAGGAGCCTCCGTTCTTGCTTGGTGCTACTATGGACACATGGCAGAGCTGCTTGGCTTTCTCGAAGAAGTGTGGTAACGATCCTCGCCTTCTGTCGTCTTGCGTGGTGGTAGTGGATATTGAAGACGTGGACTCACTAGCAGCCGACAAGACACTGCGAAATGCCGTGCCGCTGCCTAAAAAGTGGCGCAGACAGTTTTTGGAGCGGATTGAGAAGGTCACGAGACAGCGCCAGAAGCTGCGCGTGAAGATGAGTCGCAGACATTCCTCTCAGCACCTTTTGTCGAGTCGAGGGCCAACGACACCGGCTTCTGCGTCTGGAATGACGTCGATGAGGTCTCCTGTTGGTGCGTATCCCTCTGTGGACGTGACGTTGCGCAGTTTTGATGACGTACTGAGTACCAGTCGGTCGGGATCCAGTTGGATGATGACACCTGTGTCAGCCAGTGGTGTGTCCGATCCAGACAGCAATTACCAGTTGATGCAGTCCGGCGTACAGTCTTACGATCCGAATGGCCTGGACGAGAGGAAACACTACGACTCGGAGTGCGCAGCGGCCTTTGTGAGCGGTGTACGCGAGTTCTACGATAAGCTGTTGGTGCTCTGTGCCGAAAAAGAGCGTAAGTCCAAGGGCAGCAAGAAAAAGAAGAGCCCAATCAGCACGGGTCACTCGAAGCGACAGGAGATCAAGTCGTGGTTCTCGTCTTCTCACGACTTCGACGCCTTCGTGGACAATTTTCAGTACACGGATCTGTTCGAGGCGTTTGAGAAGGAGAAGGCGGCAGCGCAGGAGGAGGCACAGGCGCAGGCCAGGGCCATGCACCAGCTCGAGCGCCAGTCGAGTGAGCACGAGCAGGTGAGCTCCACCAGTAGCGGACGCAGTGGCACGCGGTTCGGTGCGACGCCCAAGTCGATTGTGAATTCCTTCACGCCGCAGCAGCTCAAGAGCTTGGGCAGCTTCAGTAGTTTGTCAGCGAGCAACCGCAGCTCTGGCGGCCAGGAGCGACGTCGGTAAGGTTAAATTTGTAGGAAGCTAAAGTATTATTTATCCGCAAAGTTTTGCGAATGTCAACGGGGACTTGGTAATTGGTTGTTGCTCACGTGCTTGGAGCTTGGCCTTGGCGTGTAGTTGCTGGTCCACGCGGTAGGCGACGGAAGCTTTGCCAGCTCGCACAGCCCATTGAAGTGGGGTCTTCTTGGCCTGCGGTAGTAAACAAATCAACGTAAAACCTGCCCCGTGAACTACATTTTGGTACTTTGCACCTTGTCAGTTAAGCTCCATTTGGCTCCGTGGTTGAGCAGCAGCCAGATCATCTCTTCCGAACCAGTTTTGCATGCCAAATGAAGCGGGGAATACCAACCCTGTCGGATAAAAGCCACCTTTTGAGATGAAAACGACTATTGCTCTTTGATAAAAGTTACCCAAGTGCTGCGTTGGTTGACGTCGGCGCCATGATCAAGTAAAAGCTGGACGATTTCAATGCTGCCCTCAGATAAAGCTCTATGAAGTCCTGTCACACCAGACTAAGACAACGTGGAGCATTTAATGTCATTTTCGCACTGGAAACTGAGACTTGACTTTACCCATCGGTGCTGATGAATGAGCGTGGGGTGGCCTTCTAACGCTTCACGAAGTCGTTCGACGTCCCCTCTCTTAATGAGCAGACACAAGTCTGGAGACTCCATGAGAGATCGCAACAACAAAGCTCTAAAATTGAACGAAACGTGAAAATTTCATGCAAAAGGAGACTCGAGTACTGTCTAAGTGCGACCACTAAGCTTGATCCGCCACGTCGACGTATTGAGCAGGAACATGTGCGTCCGCCAGCCACTGTTCTTCAGCACTTGGAGGAACAGTGGGAAATCGGACTGCATCTTGCGGTGCGTCGACTCGAGCAGTGGCTGGTGCTGCACGCTGCCCTCGCTCGGAGGTGACGCAGTGGGATACACCGACGCCAGTGCCTCAAGTACCAGGACAGCTTGGAAAAAAGCACGCAACTCGTCCTTCGGCTGCGCTTCTGCTTGGAACATGACGTGGACTTTGTCTCCAACCACCGTCAGTAAGTACGTTTCTTCCCTGTAGAGCTGTAGTAGCCGGTCGAAATCAGCGGACGTCGGGATGGCCTGATGAAGCTCCGACCCCATGATCAAATGGCTCGTCACCGGCAACACTGGGTCTTTGAAAATCGGCTCTTCCTCGTTAACACTACGCACTGCGTACTACATTTATCACACAAAAATATCACAAGTGAGTCATCAATAGAGATCTTTGGGACATAATCACTTCAACTTGATGTTGACTCACCCGTCCGTGATGGTCCGCCACATTTTCCTTGCCCGAGTTGTTGCCTGCTTTGAGGAATCTCTGCACCAGAATGAGTCCCCTCGAGCAGTTGACTGTCGGGATGCACAGACACGACACTGCGTTGTAGTTGGCGTACACGTGCACGAGTGTAAGCACCAAAAAGGCCATCCACACGGCTCGAGGCGACGAGTTGACGGCATTAGCGAAGTACATGCCGAACAGGAGCCCAAATAGTTTCACAGCCGTCTCCTGCGAGCCTTCTTTCGCGGCGCAGTCGGCCATATTGTCTCTCTTAGCAAAGTGCGTCATCAACGAAGACCTTGTAGCTCCTGCCGCCACGCCACACATTGTCTTACAGACACTCGAGACACACAGCACCTCGGTCACTAAAGTGGGGAAATAGGGCGCCACCATATCCAGTGTCAGTCCCACGTCATTAATCACATCAGCAAAAAGTCTCCAGCGCTTCACATTGACATCGAATTTAGGCCCCACAAAGTAGGCAAACGTCAAGCCACCAATCATCCCGGACCCGTCCCGGAGGACCCACTGCAAGGCCGCAGCAAGTGGAGTCGCTTTATCATCCCCCACCCCCACACTTTGTAAAACAGATTGCGTAGCCAAAACTCCTCGGAGATAACTGCACATGGCCTGCAAGGTGTCCCAGAACTGAAAGCTTAGGTAATCTTCGCTCACGCTGTCCGGATAACCTGCAGGCAGGAACATTTCCTGGAGCTCACGACTTAATCCGGATAACGTGAAGCAACCGGCAGTGCGCGCTCGACCCTGACCCATCGGAAGCAGCTGTTCGCCCTGCTGCACGTAGCGTCGAGGCTGTTCATTGGCGCAAACTGGGCGCGTGTCGAACTCGCTCACTCGCACACCTTTGCCTTCGTTAGAGAGCGGGGGAGACGGCAAGGGCGACGGCCCCACCTTGCGCTGCGTCAGCTCCGTCATGGGCGTAAAATGCGCGAGTTGACTCTTTAAGATGTGAAGTCACAATATCGAGGGGTTCTAATGACATGGGTGTGAAATGATGACGAGTTGAAAGGAATGTGGCGCACATCATCTGAGACACTCTAAAAAGCGTACCCATGTCACAAACTGAGTTACGTAAACCCATTTCCGGTTTCGCTACCTGCACTTTGAGTCTTATATGAGTGTGGACTACGACGGCCAAACGGCATTTGATGCTGCTGCTAATGGGGATTTCCCCCTTGTAGTGCTGCTGTGGGGCATGGCGATGGCTGTGCAGCCTCAGCCTGCGGATCTACTGGCGGCCAAGGACAAGAGCGGCAATTCTCTGGTGCATTATGCGGCTGCAGGGGTAGAAGACACGTGTGACACGATGCACTTTTTGATGCAGCAAATGGCCGCTTCTGGACGGGAAAAACTGCTCATGGACGCTAGAAATGATGCTGGAGAGACACCGTTGATGTACGTGCGGAATTTCGAGCTTTTTTTACCGAGAAATGACGGAGAAATTGACTTTTGTGTGTGTTTAATTACAGGAGAGCTGCTCATGCTGGCAATATGCGACTGGCAGACACGCTACTGCGCTCCGGATACGTTGATCTTCTGGCTCAGGATGCCAGAGGCAACACTGCGGCCCACCACGCTGCTGCTCAGGGTCATTTGTGGATGTTGCACTTCCTATTAGAAGCGGAACAGAGGAGAAACGCTGCAATGGCAAAGGAAGGGAAGGAGGTGGAGACCTCAACTCTTGGAGGGTATTCCCAGCAACACAGGAACGTGTTACACTACGCCTGTATGAGCGAGTACAAACCTTTGGTCCAGTATTTACTAACGAGAGGCTTCGACCCCAACGAAGCAGATGCAGAGGGGAAAACGTGTCAAGACTTGGCCAAGACACGCAACTTACTGTGGCTGGAGGACTTGCTGTCAGGCAAGGCGAAGGCTGCAGATCCACCGACGCATATGCGCAAGACACGTGGGATTGTGGCAGTGCTGCATGGTTCTTTACTGCTGGCGATTCTAGCGACGAGCTACTGGCTTGTATGGTGGCTGGCTCTCCCGTTGATTTTTATCATTTTAGGCAAGTCGTTGTCGGCTTTCCGCCAGCCAGGGCATGGCCACGGACATTCTCATGGAGCTGCACCCAAGAATGCAGCCAACATGCACCCGTCCAAACGAAATGTGTCTGTAGCCATGAACGTTTCGCTTGAGCGGATCGAAGAAGGACCCACTGAAGCCATGTCCGCACGCAGCAAGAAAGTGAAGGACGAGACGAGCGTAGGGCTGCACACGCTGATTCGACCGCAACCGGAGTCAGCTATGGGCATCTGGATGGCGTGGGTGAGTCTGTTCACTATGATGTACATCGTGTTGTGGGTCGATTCAGACTATAAGGACTTTACGGACAGCCACAGGGTTTTCATGGGCATCACTGGGGGGCTGGAGATCCTGTTCCTTTCAGTATGGGCGAAGCTGGCGTTCTTCTGTCCCACAGACCCAGGAACGATCACGACCTACGAGCAAGACGTTAAGACTATGCTGGATAAGGCGTCACGATGCGAAGCGCCGGATATGACTAAGTTCTGCCGCACGTGTCTCGTTATGAAGCCCATTCGCTCCAAACACTGCGCTCAATGTGGCATCTGCATCGCCCGACATGATCACCACTGCGCGTGGATCAATCGCTGCGTTGGGTACGGCAACCACCGGTCGTTCTTCGTCTTTCTGCTACTACACTGCATTGTGCTTGGGGTGTACGCTGCTCTGGCCGTTCTTGTTCTCTCGGATGCTACCCACGACCTCCATGCCGAGCGAATTAAAGCCGAGGGATCTGGCACTGGTGACTTGTCGGCCATGGATGTCTGGATAGAGATCCCGTCATTGATCAAGCACCATTTGCTTGTGATCATGGTATTGATATGGGATCTGATGGCTTTTGTGGCGCTGGGTATGATGGTGAATCAGCACGTGAACAATATCGAGCAGAACCTCACGATCAACGAGCAGATGAACTGGCGACGGTACTCGTACATGACCCAGAAGCCTGCAGTTGGCTCGAAGGAGGAGAAGAAGGCAAAAAAAGCTGGTGGAATGTTCAATCCATTCGACCGCGGGTTTAAACTGAACGTGGTGGAGTTCTTTACGCGCTCGGGTAGCTCAGCAGTGGACTACCGCAAGGTCTTCACTGTACCGTCTCCGAGCGATAAGGTTAGTAGCTCGACTACCTCTACAACGGTGGAGATGTCATCAACATCGGAAGATATCGAAGAGAAGAACAACGCAGGAGATGTCGTGTAGATAAGGTGTTTATAAACTAATAGAGTGCTTTTGCATCGTCAAGAATCTTACGTGAAGCCTCCAGTACCTTGTCCATCGAAAGTCGCGCTTGTGGATCAGCATTGAACATTTCTTGGATCAACTTTTGCAGTTCTGGTGCTACGGAGCTGTCTGTTAAAACTCGTTCAGCTAAATCCCAATTCAACTGCAGTGAATCGGACAATTGCAACGGTTTATTAGCACCGACGTACGGGTGTTGACCTGTTAGCGTTTGGAACAGTAAAACACCGAGACTGAAGACGTCTGCCTTTGGTGTAAGGGCCTGCAGTGGATTTTGTACACGCTCCGGTGCGACGTATCCAGGCGTCCCTGTCATCTGCTGGTTTTCTCCCAATACGTCATACGCTCCGTTGAAATCAATGAGCCAGACACTTGAGAGATCTGATGCCATCAGCACGTTCTCGAGGTTTAAATCGCAGTGGATGACGCCCGATCGGTGAACTGCTTGCAATTGAGTCGCGAGTGCATTCAGCACTCTCCACGCTTCGTCTTCTGTCAATTTCTTGCCATTGTGACGACGTTGTCGTAGGAACTGCAAAAGCGTCACACCAGGAAGCTGCGGCATGATCAGGAGCGTTTCTTGCGCTGTCTCCACGACCCGATAGTCACGTACCAAGTCCTGGGCCCATGAGCTGTATAGACGACGAAGAACCTGCAGATCACGGCAATTTCCTAGCTCGTTATTCCTATTGAGCTTCTTGACGATAAATTTCTGCGACGAGTTCACGTCTTGCACCACCCGAACGCCCCGGAGTTTCGACTTTACCGGCCGAGTGTCTCGCATCCATTTGGCGTGGGCCAACGCCTCAAAGATAAGCGACCGCCAGATCTTGGCGTCCGCTGACGTTGAGAAGCGGATCCTCAATCGGAACACTGTACCGGACAAGTCGATGCCGGTTGATCCGGTCAACTCGCAACTTGTGTTGAAGGTTAACTCGTACGTCTCCTCTGCGTCTTCAACGGCTAAGACGGGGTTATCCCCTGTACGCAATACGATGGTGCGTTTCTGGAATCGATTCAGTCGCCACCTGGAGCCGAAGAGCACGCGAACGCCACGCGCAACGTACTGAGAGCGGAGGACCGGGAGTTCGTCACTGCAGCGACGGTGCTGGTCAGTGAGGACAGCCGCCGGATACTGAACGCCCGAGACGTTGTGCTTGGCTGATGCGACGTCTCCCGGAGACACGAAGGACAGCATATTGCGTGTGGCAAGCGGGTGACTGAAGCGGTTCAGGGAAATTATCATACAAGTTTCAGTAAATTAGACGAAAATAGTCGACTGGAAATAGCTACATGTACCAGCACATTAGCATGAAATTGCTGAGTGATTCATTTTGCACAGGTAAGTTCTAAACCGTTACGGGCCGCAACACCGGCATAAATCGAGAGGCTGTCGAGACGAAGAGTAGTGGAGATTGCGTCCCGCGCTCTGACTGTCAATTGAACGGCTGTTTCTGCTTGGGCGTGACAGCAGCATTGCTTGCAAAAGTGACGTCGTCCAATTGCATAGCCATGTTGCCATTCGCTGGGTGTTCCGCCAGCGAGGAGACCTACCAGGTTGAAGCCGAAGGAGGAAGGCATATACAGTATCTGTACGGCGATTGAATGCCAGCTCGAATCGTTTCGTGTCTCTGCGAAAGGTGAAGGTGCGATAGACTGGATCGATACGTATCCCTCGATTTTGAAACGAGAACAAGATTGTGACGGTCTCTGTACACTGACATGGAGAACATGTACTGTACAGTACCATAATATAAAGCAACACAGTGCACAGATCTGCGGGCATGTGAACTTCACAGTGAAGACGTCAGAAGACAGGCTGATCTCGAGATGGCGTCGGTTGTCACGCCAAACGACATTTTAGAGTGGGAGTTGCATAAGTGCAAATTCGTACCGCACAAGTTCTTTGTAGCGGTCCTTAAATCCGGGTTGCGAATCCAGCGTGAATACTTGCACGAAAAAGTTTAACATTGCCAAGCCAAAGCAACTGCAACGTTTACCCGAAATTTTCGCGATCGGTGTTGTATCGGGTCTTCGGATTACAAATACTAAAGCTCTTGCACTGCAACTTGAATAAAATACTCTACCTCAAGTCATTTCGGTGTGGTGGTACCAATAGCCTTTTGTTTGTTAAACACATTCAGGAGATCCCCGATTAGGACAATACAGTACTGTACATGGGTCTTGCGGCAACACTGTAGCGAAGCCGGACTGATAAACCAAACTAAGATCGCGATACTACATGAACAATGTTGTATGACCATCCTCATCAAATGCAACTGCAAGATTTTTAGCAGTAAAACAACAGCAAGACAGAGATGGATTTGGTGAAAAGCATCTCCTCGATACATCAAGGCCGAGTGAGAATACCAAGTTGAAGTGCAAAAGCTCAACAGCCGCAAATGCCACAACCCAGGTCGACCAGGTGTCAACGCGCAGCATCTCTCAATAATTAAATCTAGACCATAACAATCTCTTCTCCCAAGAAGACTATCTGTTCCGCCCCTTTGTTTAACACCATGATGGCGTAATGTCCGTATGTGGAGGGAGTGGGATGGCAACGAAAAACGCAGTTCGAGCGTTTCTCGACGCACGTTTCCCATTGGCTGAAATTAGCATTCACACTTGCCGGTGCCGCCGTCCCGGTCATTATCCAATTGGCCTCGAAGAGCTCAGGTCAAAAATAACCAACCGCAAGAAGAAGACGAGAACCCCTAGACCTTCCGATGGTGTGCTCCACGTCGACGCTGATGGCGAGCGTCCTCTCTGCGACCCTCGCAGGTGCCGCCATTGGCCTTGTATTAGGCGCACGACGCGTCTCCACGTGCCCGAAAGAAGGCGCCGAACACGGAATGTTGCGGCGCTTTACGTGCCTTTTGTGCCGCAAGAAGAAGAAGGGATTCCCTAAACGCCTCATTCTGGTGCGTCACGGCGAATCGGAGGGAAATATCGACCCGTTACTGTACGGCCGCGTACCGGACAACGCCATGCACCTCACGGAACTCGGTTACGAACAGGCAGTGGCTGCTGGCGAGTCGATTAAGAAAATCGTTGGGAATGAAACGATGGTACGTGCTAAAAAACAGGTTGTTAGTGTTCGAGAGTATGCAGACTGACGTTTGGTGTGGATATTACAGAGATTTATTGTGTCGCCGTACGTACGTACGATCGAGACGTTCTGCGGCATTCTCAAAGCTTGGGGCTTCGAGGGCAAGTCCATCCCTTGGAGTGAAGAGCCACGCATTCGTGAACAAGACTTTGGCAACTTCCAGGACCCCATGAAGATCCGAGAGTGCAAGTCGCAGCGTCGGAGATTTGGCTCCTTCTTCTACAGATTCCCGAGCGGCGAGTCTCCCGCCGACGTGTACGACCGCGTGTCGAGCTTCCTCGAGTCGCTCTACCGGATGTTCGAGAAGTCGTCCGAGGAGAACTACGTGCTGGTGACGCACGGCGTAGCTATCCGCGTGATCCTCACGCGTTACTTCAAGTACCGCATCAGCGAGTTCGAACTGCTCGAGAACTTCCACAACGGAGAGTTCGTGGTGCTGGAATTCAACGAGTGTCAGGGTAAGTTCATGCTCAAGACCATCGTGTCCAACCACGTGCAGATCCACGAGGACGGCGGCGTGTCAGTCGAGACGGACGAGACCACGCAGCTTCGTATTCACCCGAGCGACGGTATGTCCTCCATGTCCAGACCCTACTCGACGTCTCCGATCAACCACTTCCGCCATCCACCGCCGCCGTCACTTCCCACATCCAGCACCACATCGTCACCCCGACACACGAGCGCCGAGATGTTTCCATCTTCGCCCACGTCCTCCAGTACATGTAAGTCTGTTGATTACTCGTCGCCCGTGCGTCCACCGCCGATTGCCGTCAACGACCCTATGCAGCAGTAACATGTCGGACGTATTTAACCAAAAATGATTCTTAGACCTTTTTGTTCTTATCATTTAATATCCTATCATTCAGCATATTTGCAACTTTTGCCACGTATTCGACAACTTGCCACGTACTACGACAATGCTGTCGACTCTGGACGAGCTGGCGCTACCAGCAGAGCTTAAGAAGTACCTCCTGCAGCTCTCAGCCATCGGCATCCTCAGCTACGCCGCTGTGGCGCTCTTAATCCCCGTCGTCGGGCGTCGGATGCCTGCGAAACTCTCGGGCAAAGATCTGTGCAAACGCGGAACTCCAGCGGGAGATATCCCAATGTACGTGGAATATCTCGTTTTTAAAGCTATAACCAATGCAAAACACTAACTTTTAGTCTCTCCATACTATCTGCAGCCCAGAGGCACTCGGTATCGTGTCAGGCCTCGTGTACGTCGCTGCTTTGGTCGTGACAGTGCTCACAGTAGTGGACAATGCCGACGTGAAGCGGATGATGGCGTGGGGGATCGTCAGTATCCTGTCTATGATCCTTCTAGGCTTCACCGACGACTTGTCCGACCTCCGTTGGCGTCACAAGCTGCTGTTCCCTCCTTTGGCTTCACTGCCGCTGCTTCTCAACTACGCCGGACTTACAGCCGTCGTCCTGCCGAAACCTGTGCGGTTCCTCTTCGAGAAGGACATGCCGCTTTATACAGTACTGAACCCCATTATCCCTCTAAGTGACAGGGGTGAGATCGCTGAGCTTGGACTGTTCTACTACCTGTACATGGGCATGATGGCGGTCTTCTGCACGAACGCGATCAACATTTACGCCGGTGTCAACGGTCTGGAAGCTGGTCAATCGTTCGTGATCGGAGCTGCTGTGGTCGTTCAGAACGTGTGGCAGATCCTGCTCGGCCACGACAACGAGAACTTCCACTACCTGTCACTAATGTTCATGGTCCCGTACCTGGCTACGACGCTCGGGCTACTCAAGCACAACTGGTACCCGTCGCGTGTGTTCGTAGGTGACACGTTCTGCTACTACGCGGGTATGACGTTCGCTGTTTGTGGCATCTTGGGGCATTTCAGCAAGACGTTGTTATTGTTCTTCCTACCGCAAGTGCTTAACTTCCTCTACTCGTTGCCGCAATTGTTCAAGATCGTGCCGTGCCCACGCCATCGTCTTCCGAAATTCAACGCCAAGACTGGACTATTGGAGCCATCTACCATCACGCCAGAGTCCACGAGGTCCAACTACACAATCATCAACCTCTTCCTCGTTGTGTTTGGGCCTATGAAGGAGAATCATCTCGTGCTGGCACTACTGGCGTTCCAGGTGCTGTGCTGCGGCTTGGCCTTTTACATCCGCTACGGAATCAGTGGCTACTTTTACGACTTTGTCCAGTAGAATTAGACACGCTGCATTTTAGGTTTTCTTTCTCGTTTTCTGTCAATACAGAGCTCCCTCGTTTACCACGTGACTTGAGACGCTGGGATGACGACTTCATCCCTCATCTTCAGGATGGATTTCTTGGGCTTTGAAGTCTTGTTAGGCATCGGCAACGGCTGAGAAGAGGAACTAGCGCCACTTCCCATCGATTCTGCGACGATTTTACTGCGAGTCGTTGCAAACAAGTCGCTGACAGGGATGTTCTGGTTGAAATGCTTCAACTGCGGCTTCCCGAACACGATCCGCCCGTCCGTCACACCGATTTGATCTTCTTCATCCTCGCTGTGTTTCTTCAGCGAGTCAACGTAATCTTGGTTGATCTTCGAGGCCAGCGACTCAATCAGTTGAATTTGACGGACGGGGCGACGCATATCCTCCGATCCAAGCGAGTTGAACTGGGGCAGATACACCACAACCTCGTCACCCGGGTCTTCCTCAGGCTCTGCGGGTTTTTCTTCACCATTTCGCAGTGCTTCCAGTCTCGCTGTCTCCTTCTGCTGCGGAGTCTGCTTAGCTGTTGAACGTGGAGCCACGTGGACTTGTCCGTCAGTGGCAGCACGACTAATCTGCGCTTGCTGCTCCAGCAGTAGATCTCTTGCAGAGCGGTTGATCGTGCGGTTCATCGCCGTTCTCGCCCACTTCTTGATGATCCACTGAGCCAAGTCTCCGTACACCATCTCAACGTGACTCATGGTACGACTGACCCTTTCGATGCCTTTCAGCGTACGGGCGATGTTGGTCTTCCTGAGCTGCTGCTCCTTGACGCCAGGTATCACCGCCAACACTTTCATCACCAATAGAGAAGCAGATCGTGTGCTGTCAAGCCGGAACCAATGAGTCAGCATCTTCTCCAGGGCTTGGAGTCCATCAGCCTCAACGAAAGCCTCCAGTGCCTTCTTCGCCTGAAGGTCCTTGTTGTTGAGGATCACTTTCTGCTTCTCCGTGCAGTTCTTGGCCACTTTCTTCTGACTCAGAATGATCCGCAGCACTTCTCTGCACATGACGTACGCTGTCTTCCTGCTGTCGAACTTCTGCGTGTTCAACGGCCGCTCTTCTTCTTCATGATGGTGATGCTTTCTCTTCTTTTTCTTGGATGCTTCTCCATTTGAATCTGCACTTCTCTTGTGACTTTCCTCCTTCTGATTCTGCTTCACTTCCTCCAGTGTCATATCTGAGTACAATCCGTCCGAGAAAAGCACTCGAAACCGCTTGATATCAGGGAAATACTGCGTCACTAGCCCTGAACTCGTGAGTTTCTTCCCTTCATAACTGGTGGAGCTTTTGGTCACTGTAGCACCGAGAAACTGATTCGGATCTGATTCCTTCTCCTTACGTCGCTCTTCCGCCTCCTTTGCTAGTTCTGCTGGTGATTTACGGATAATAAACTTCTCCGCTTCACTGGCATTTAACACATCTAGGTGGTCGTCATTGTACACGAGAGTGTAGAGGCCTGAGTCCGGGTCAAAAGCCTTGATTTCTCCCGTTCTACCCTCAAGGGGGTTGGCCACGCGCGTGCCCAGAGGGAAGCGCTGTGGCTCGCGCATACGGACCTGTCGGAAGCAGTTAAATAGCGTTAGTATTGCCTTCAGGAGATAGATAATAATGCGACAAGGGGTTACCATGATGCTACAGTTGGAAATGGAAGTGATAGGCAATAATTGCCATAGAAAAACAAGTTGATGTGGTGTACAAACAGTTATTGCCGTAGTGACAAAATGATTGTGGTCATTTTTCTAAAATTCTACATTCAATTATTGTGGCAATGATTGTGGTCATTTTTCTAAAATCCTGGGCATTTGTCCTAATTTAAAGATTAAACTGCGCCAACGCCGAAGCGAACGCTTGGATGGGCGTGAATGGGGCACGGAAGTCCAAGTGGAACTTCTTGTCGTCTACTTTACCGAACTGCAGATAAATCGGTCGTTCGTTGTTGGGAATTTCTCCCACTGCTCGCACCAATTGGAAGTTTTTCACGGACGGAACGGAGACTCGACCGTTGAAATTGAGACGGTAGAAGCCGTTCTCGAACACTGGTTCCTTGTTCTCGAAGACATTTAGTGACTGTGGTGGTAAAGCGGAGTGAGCTACAGCCATGTCGGCGTTTGTCAGGCTTCGATGGAGATCAATTAGCATCGAAAAGGACGATAAAGTGTTGCCGACAGTTAACCCCTCAATCTGTTGGCGTTTCGATAAAGGCGGCAAAATGACCGTCAACCGACGAGGTTCGGACGAATTGAAGGTGCTGCCGAAGGTCATCGCCCCCAGTTCTGTCTTGCGGGAGAAATTCCCGACCAAAACGTATTTTTTCTTGGAGAAATTGGACCGCAATTTGCCGATATAGTTGCCACTTTTCTTCGAGAACTTGGAGGATAACGCCACCGAACGAGTCATATCGAAGAGATGGTAGTTGGATGTCCGGTTCTTCATCTGCTTCTCAGCCATTAGCAGCAATTGACCGTTGACGAAAAAGTGATACTGGGAGCTCAGCATCGTCTTGACACGGACGACGTGTCCTTGGGCGAGATTCGACTCTGTCCCGGGGTAAACCGCCAGTTTCGACACTTGAGAGAGATCCACGATAGTTGCAGTGCCTGCAGGCGTCGACAGTACCTCAATACCTGTCGTGGGCTTCACACACTCGTCTTCCGAGCCACTTTGGGACTGCTGGGACGAGTATCTGCGGGCTTCGGGTCTCTCGCTCTTTTGCGTTTTGTACGTCTCCTCTTCGCTGTCGTCTGAGTCCGAGTATTTGTCGGACAAGCGGGAACTTCCGCCTGCTTCGTCCCATGCGTTCTCTGGTTTCCCCCGTTGACGAGGGTCTTTCACGTCCTTCGGTCTCTGCTCGAAGATGGATTTCCGACCGTTGTTGCTTGGTTTTTCTTCCGGATGAGCTTCCTCATCGTCGCCGTCAATGGAGAACGGGACGACCTGGTTCTCATCGTCTGGACTGTCCATTGGCTTCCCTTTGTCACGAGGGGGGAGCGGCGTCAATACTGCGCGATTTCGGGTAGCCATTACGCTTCGGAAACTTAAAGCTCACACTGTCCACTGCTTCAGACGCTAGAATGAAACTCACCGTACAGGAAGTTGGGAATGTGCTTCTCTGAAAATAGGAGGCAGCTTGGATAACAACATTCTGCTGGAAGCTCTAATGATAGTTGATAGTGGTAAATTCATGAGTACTGAGACCGAAGGGATCGAAGCTCGACGTCGAGCCCTCGTAGGCTCAATCTTGGCTCCAAGAGACAAGGATCAGTTCATTGAGGCTTCTTTTGCGACTCATTTCGGTCGAAACATCCCTGCCCTTGGATTCTGGACGGCATTCGATGAAGCTTGCAGTTTGGCAGCGGAAGGAGCTCCTTGGCATTTACCTAGACAACTCATGATCTCCCACTCGCTGCCTCAGCAGATTAATGGCAAAGATGCGCGAGTATGGACAGTTTATTAAATTTGACGTAGTAAGTAATTTAAACACTGTGTTCAGGGCGAGACGATGCTGACTCTGGCAGCAACGTTCGGCCGAGCGAAGGTTGTGAATATCCTCTGCCAAGTCAAAGGAGATCCACGTATTGAGAACGCAAAGGTACACAGATGAATTGGTTTAACCTGTAAACAATTCTCTAAATTTTGGAATGTTCAACAGGGCTGGTCGACAGTGCACGCTGCTGCTGCGTACAACCACGTGAATGTGTTGGATGTCCTTTTCCATCTTGGTGTAAGTATGAACGAGGCTGATTCGCGTTTAGGCTACACGCCACTCCACTTGGCTGCATCTGTGGATAACGTCCAAGTGCTTCAAATGCTGCATGCATCAAAGAAAGCGGATTTCTGGAAGACGGCGAGAAATGTACGTCTCAAAGTACAAACACGGGTGGAAAAGTGCTCAACAGTGGTAAAATACTGCAGGGGTTCTCGGTTCTTCATGTTGCGGCCACCCAGGGATCGGAGAACTGCGTGAAATTCCTGACGGAGACGTTTCCAGATATGAAGTTCCACTCTGAGAACGTTTTAACCGAAAGTCCAGCGCACAAAGCTGCTAAACACCTCCATCCTCATATTTACAGCCATTTGACATCACTTGGTGCTCGTGATGACCTTGAAAACATCGAGGGAGACAGTGCACACGAAATCTCAACTTTCAACACGCGCTACAGTCTCTAAAAACACAATTTACGAATAAAAAAGTACTATACTTCCAAGAGAAAATACCCTATCATACACTACGCTGCAGTAGATTGCTGCCTCGCGTTCTTCGAGATAAATGTACGCACTAATTGGTATCGTGAATCTTCGGTAGACGCAGGTTTGCATACGTCCACGTGGGTCGCATCCGCAATAGAAACGAATTCGCCAAAGCCAGGATTCGCCGAAGTGGACGGGACCACTAAAGCTTCCACTCCGATCACAGGGAGACGACAAGGCAAACTCTCGCCCACACTTAGAGACGGGATGCTCTTGTCCTCGAAGACTTCCGAGCACCAGTCGTTCAGCATCTCCAAGTGGGGAGTACCGTGCAAATGCTCGGTAACCGGGTGCTGTGCAATCCGTCGCGGCTTGAATGTTTGGATACGTTGAGCGACCGGACTGCCGTGGTGTGGCACGCCGAAGAACACGACACCGTTGACGTTGTCAACCAGACTCGATTCCTCGCTGTTTTCCGCTTTCGAAGCCATTAAAACTTGTTTGAGTAGAATTCCACCGAGACTGTGCGTCACGAAAACCACCGGACGATCACAGCCGACACGCGCGGCGTTAAGTTGCGTCAGGATCTCACTACCAGTTTCTTCGAAGCACATGGGCTTCCAGGCCGAACCAGAAGCGAGTAATTGCGAATCGTAGCCCACGGACAAGACGCGGGGGTTTAATCCTTCCTCCTTGATGTCTTCCAGCAGCCATTGTTGAGCCCAAACCGTGTCTTCCTCTTCCCCACAGGTCCACGTACTAAATGGACAGCCCAATAAACCGTGAACGAAGACGATGTCGACGTCGTAGTCGCTCTGTTGAGCATTCGACAAGTGAAGCGGATGGATTCCGTCGAGGTATTTCACCTCATTCCTGTCCTCCCCTCTCTGCAGCGAGTTCTGGTACCTACGGTTTGATCTAGCTCGGTGAGCCATCGCTTCCAGTCGAATATCGTCGGATTTGGTCCATTTCGCCAGCGCTACGTCTAATTGACTGTCGTTCAGTGAGAAATCACGGAGAGATTCGGCCATGTCGTCGCAAGCGAATAGATTCGCCAGTACACGTGCTGTTTCCCTCTGAACAACGCCATTCTCGGACTGCATGAGGATTTTGAGAATTGGAATGCCTCCACGTCGAAGAAGCTCCTCTTGACACTCCTTACGTTCCATCACGAAGGCCAAAGCACGCAGAGCCTTGGCATGAGAAGCTTCGACCGACGACGCATCAGTTGTCTTCCCTTGAATTGGCAATGTACGAGATCGCGCTTCTCGTACACTACAAGCCCCCGCAGCGACTTCAGGCGGAACTTTATCTAGTACCGAGTCCAAGACAGCAATTAGCCACTCCTGAACCACTTGATCCTTGTGGGAACCCAGTGTAGCCATTTGTTCCAGACACAAAGCAGCTTCATCTCGAATCCCTTCGTCTCCGCTCTTCAGGAACGCAGTGAAAAGCTCAATCCAACCGTCGACGTAGCCATGACGAAGCACAATGTTCATGTTCTCGATATCGTCGTCGTACAGTGGTTCACCGACTTCCGAATCGCTGAATGACAGTGCGTCCTGATCCAGTACAAACGCAGCGTCGCCAGTGGCAAGGCAGCGAATAGCTTTAAGAAGTTTTGCAGTCACGTGACGGTCGGAATCTTCGAGGACCCGACCCCGTAGAGTATCCAACGCTCCAGCTTTAACCAGCTGATGCCGAAGAGCGTGATCTCCAGCCAATTTCACCACGATCTCGAACGAATTACAGGCTAATTCTTCACACGACGAACTCATCCAGTGCACCAAAGTCTCTGCGCTTTTCGCATGCAGTCGCAGCCTTTGAGCCACTGCTACTTCGTTGCTTAATTCATTAATCAACCGTGCAGCTTGAACCTGAACGCTCTCTGAGCGGTCTTGCCCAATATTTGCCAATGTGTCCCACAACTTGGCGCTGTTTACGAGTTTTTGCCTGCTTTTGACCGTGCTGTCGTCTCCGAAAAGCGCTTTCCGCAGCTTGTAGCGGCGACTGACAGCTTCCGGCGTCACCGTTTTAGTTAGACCCCAGAGAGCAAACTCGAGATACTGATCTGGTACATCTGCAACAGCCAGAGACAATAAAGAGACCAAATTTGCAGGACCGAAGTGGCAATTGGCACTGTCAAGAGAGACCAGACGCTGCAACGCGTCCCCAACTCTCGGGTCATCGTCATGTACATCTGCCAGGTTCAACAGCGCTTGTTTCCCGTACTTGGTCGCTCGTTCTGCAATCACTTGGACACAATGGTCATTTGTGGCTAAAACTCCCATCGCTCGGTACAATTCGTCTTCTAAATCTTCGTGAAGGGCGAAAGTGTTGTCATTGTCGGATAATAAATTGACAAGCATAGAGAAGCTGGAACTGGCCACCACTTGGTCGGGATCCCACCCGTTTGTATCGGGGGAGAATTGTTGTAGCCATTTCATCAGGTTCTGGTACATTTGGCTGTTTTTCAAAGCTGATTCCAGCGCTTCTTTGCCTTCTTCCACTGTTGCGTACGGTACGGGAGAAATCGTAAATGCTTGTCGAGTGGAAGTCACAGAAGCGGAGGAGAGCCAACACGCTACATCGCGGATTAAACTCTGTTGCAGTCCTAATTCTTGTCTTGACGTGGCTTTTAGCGTTTTGGCTCGGGTTTTTCGGGTCAAGTGACGTTTCATGGTACCGGAATGGAGTGGGGCTTGGGTGGTTGTAGGGCTGATTGCATTGACATGCAGAGGTTTGCCATCTTCTCCGAGATACATGAAGCCGGCACTGGCACTGACACTGGCACTTGCCAATAGGAACAACGGGCGCTTTGCAACGTGCAGCATTTTGCAACTTTGCAACTTTGGTGGAAAATCGGAAATGAGACTTTTGTAACGGGCTAAACTGCAAGTCAGTGGCATAGTTTATCCAAGTCGTTTTCAATTTGGGGAGAGATAAGCGCTGAGATGTGAAAAAACACATGGAGAATCTGACGATGCGGCACGATGTACAATTTGAATCTGCGATCGTGTTAGATCAGCTACGGACGTCAGTCAATGCTATCAAAAGAGTCATGAGCTCAATTTATCGTTGCTGCATACGATACGATACAACGGACAAGCGTTTAAAACAGGTTGTAGCCGTTTGTATAAGAATTTGTTAACGTTACTTCGCAACGGCTACTGGCGAGGTCATGACGTCACAACGTCAGAGTTATGTACACTTTCGTCCACATGGCTACATCCTGTGCGTCATAGTGTTGGATTTCCACGCAGAAATCCACGATTCAGTACGCGATACGCAGGCGAGTGAGGTCGATTGCACTCTCGTCGAACGGGTATGCGCCGGGTGCAAGACGATCATTGACTCCAGCACGTACATCCATCAGATAAACTCCACAGAGCACACCACCGGGCGCGAAGCCTGCAATCAGACCGAGCCGTTCTCTCCCGAGATCCTCACGAGACACGTAGCGTACATGCTCTAGATGACGCACCATGAACTTCTTGAGTGGCTGGTAGACGTCTCTGCAATGCTGACGCATCAGGAATTGGTACTCAGCTTCGCGGAACTGCGGGTTCATCGGACCTTCGACCATACTGTTGGTATTGGCATCACAGAAGTGGCAAAAGGTGGTGTCAGTAGATAAGTCCACGTGAATATTCTTCCAGTGAGCCTCTACCATGCCCAGGGGGCAGCGGGCTTGGTCAGAACGGAAGAAATGAGTGCCAAAGTTCGCCTCCAGGCTGTCCATCAAGCGCGTAAGTTCCACTACATCCTTGACGTTGATAGGGCGCGGCGACTGTCCACTGTTCTCCGCGCCGTTCTGTTGTTTCTCCAAAGCTGCAGCAATCGAGAACACCACAGGTTGAAGTACACCATGTTGTCTGCGCTCAAAGCTGCGGTCCAGTTGAAGAACCTGAAAACAGTGCGGTTGAATGCCTTGGTAGATCAAACACATGGCTTCCAAGAGATGGTGACGAGCATTGAGCAGCCGTGGCAAGGGTATATCGTTACAAATACAACCTCGGCAATCAGGCTTTGAAGGTAGCAAATGATGCCAATCACGCATCCATTCTTTGCCGAAACGCGCTTCTTCTCGGTCGAAAAAGATTTTCAGGCCTTGAGTTGCAATGGCATCTCGAACGTCCTGTGAGACGGAAGAAGAGCAGTGCACCAACAGGTTCAACGTATCCTCAGGTGGCAGGAACTCGGTGAAACTCTGTGGCAGAAGGGAAACGATATCTGAGAGAAAGGATCGAATCTCCTCTGAACTGACCGTGGTTTCGCAGCTCTTCATTGTTTTCTGCCTTTTGTTCCTGTTCATGCTTCAAGTGAAATTGCAAAGTGAGTGAAGATCGTCATGCAGCTTGAAGTGAATGGTCACTATTCTAGAATTCGAAAGCTTTAGTGACATGTACTGTCAGAAAATACCAGTAAAAATTGCTGCAACTTGACTTCAGCTACAAAACAACAGCAAGTTTATAAATTACCCAGCCAAAACTCGCGCATTAATGCAGCGTTCCCAATGTACATACCTCCAATTTCCCGATGTGCTTGGCTTCAGCTTCCTCTTTTAGGGTCCATGGTCGGCCACTGGCTTGAAGGCCCCCAACGCCAGTCTGTCGCTGATCATCCTGGGTAGGATCCGGAGATCCGTCAAATACACCCCACACAGCACTCCTGCAGGCGTGAATCCTGCAATCAGATCCATGAGATAGTCTCCCTGAAAATCGTCGTTAGTGCAATTCCAGCCTCGGCGCGGTTTCACATAACGGACATGCTTCAAATGTCGGAGCATGAAGAGCTTCAGCGGCTGATACAACGCCACACAGTGTTGCTGAAGCATTCGTGCGAACACTTGCGTGCATCGTTCACACCGATGTTTGGACGAGTGGTCTGTGATGTACTGGCAGTATCGGCACGTTGTAGTACCCGTCTTCAAATCCACCACAATTCCGCGCCAATGCGCCTCCACAGCGTTCGTTGGAGTGCAGTTCTGCTTCCTGCCGCTAAAAAACTGCGTCCCGACCCCCATATGCATTTCGTCCATGAGCCTCGTGAGCTGATCTACGTCATCCGTATCGATTGTGTCGTCCTCCACCTGCTTCTTAACGTTCCTGCGCTTCCCAACCTTGACATTGACTGCATCTCGCTGCTTTTCCAGTGCAGCAGCGAGGGAGAAAATAACTGGCTGCATGGACCCAAATCTAGGCGTGGCAAATTGTCCATAGTGCATCTGCAACACTCCGTCACATACGGCGTAGAAGCCTTCGTCTGCTAAACACGCTGCCTCAAGCAGATGCTCACGGGCATTGAGAAGTCGAGGGAGAGGCAGATCTTTCGGTGGAGCGGAGAAACACTCAAGACACGAGCCCTCCCCACCCTCAGCTTCCTCAGGGACAAGCTGATGCCAGTCTGAACAGCATTTCTGGCCGAAATGCGCCGACTCGCGCTCGTAGAAGCTCTTGAGGCCGAACGTAGCGAGAGATTCCTTCAGTTCAGGCTTGAGCAGGTTCGAGAGGCAGCGCAGCAGTCGCGATACGTCGTGCGGCGTCAGGAACGGCAGTAGCTGCAGGTGTAGAAGAGTCACGAGATCTGGTAGAGAAGTAGCTTCTGTGGGGACTGCGTGGCGCGGCTTCTTCGGCTTGGAGGAACCGGACGCGGCACGGCGCTTGGCCATAATGCGGAATCGAGGGAAGGATTGGGAGTGATGGTCAAGTTCAACTTTTCGAGGTTACGATCACCGAAAAGCAGTTATTGTCGTTGTACTGAACATTCACTCTGTTGAATGGCTTAACCCTAGTTCAGAAGCATTAACAACAACTTACCTACGCTTACTTGGTCTGCAACACGCCAGCAGCAATCAACTTCTCAATCTTCGCCATGATGCCAGGGTTCTGCAGGTGACGCTGAGCGCCCATGGGGTCAGTCTGGAAATCGTTCAGCACGTTTTGCATCACCGGATCGCGCAGAATAGCCTGGATCTCTGGGTCAGCCATGCCGTGAGCAGCACGCTCCTCGTCCGTGTCGCCGCTCTGGATCTTGTACATAACATTCCGCAGGCCATCGATGCACTCCTGGTGGTTCGGGTCCAACGCCAGACCCTTCTCGTAACTCTCACGGGCCTTGTGGAACTCCTTCATGAAGCACTGGATTGCACCCATGCGCGAGTATGCCTTTACGTACTTGGGATCGAGCTCGATGGCCTTCTCACAGTCCTTCTTGGCCTCATTGAACGAAGTCAGCTTCGTATATGCAGCAGCACGGTTGGCGTAGTACACGGCGCAGGACGGATCGCGCTTAATGGCCTCCGTGTAGCGCTCCACGGCCTTGGGGAACTCACCGTTTTTGAAAAACTCATTGCCTTCATTCTTGGCTGCCAGAGCCTTCTCCGGGTCAATGTACGCCAGTTCCTTAGCCTTACGCAGCTTCACCTGCAGCGCCTTAATCTTGCGCTCCACGTCCTTCGTGCGGTTCTCCATCTGAGCACCCTCGTACGCGTCGATAGCGGCCGTCAAGTTCTCCTCAGTCTCGCCCTTCTTCAAGTGAGCATTGCCGATACGCACGTAAGCCTTAGCGATCAGCGCGTAGTCCGCACGGTTGGCACGTCCGACCTCGATAGCCTTCCTACACAGTCACAAAAGTAATATAGTTATCAGCATCTTCTGCATACTCCACTTTGCACAATAGTGAACGTACTTGCAGTCCTCAATGCAGGCGTCGAACTGTCCCATCTCGAGCTTCACAGCAGCCAGGTTGCTGTAGTATGACATGTTAGTGCCATCCTTCTCAATAGCTTCGTTGTAGCACTCGATGGCCTCGGAGAACTTCTTCTGCTTGTAGAACGCATTACCACGCTGCTTGGCGTCATCAGCCGCCTTCTTGACCGCGCGTTCAGCCTTCTCCTCCTCCGTAAGATCCTCCTCCATCGGCGTCGGCTCCGGGACAGGAGTAGGCTGAGCCTTAGGTGCCGGGGTAGGAGCAGCAGGCATTTCCTCGTCGTCAGCTCCGTCCATGTTAATGTTAAGTCCCATGAGCTCCCCAAGCACCGTCATGACGCGTGAGTCCTTGATGTGCTCATTGATCTTGGACGGGTCACTCTGGATCTCTTGCAACACCTTGACAAACGCAGGGTCGCTCAGCATAGGGGACAGTCTCGGGTTTGTAGCGATTTTGCCAAACATGTCGGGGCCAAAGGCGTTTGCCAATGGGTTAAACGCCTGAGCAGATGCAGCCTGAGCCCTTTTCACTTCTTCAATGCCGCTAAGACACGCAGCGTTGCTGGCATCCACCTTAAGTCCGTCCTGGTAGGCGCTAGTAGCCTCGTCATAGCGTTTGAGGGCGTGCAGCGCCGCTCCCTTGCGACTGTAGGCCTTAGGCCAGTCTGGTTTCGTCTTAATGCACAGTTCGGCGTCCTCCAGGGCGTGTGCCGCGTCATCTAGAGACAAATAAGCGGCCGAACGGTTGGAATAGAAGACGTGGTCGTTCGGGTTCAAGGCGATGGCTTGCGTGTAGCAGTCCACAGCTTCCTTCGGGTTGCCGGCGCTCAACGCGGCGTTGCCCTTGGCTTTCCACTCGGCAGCAGTCTGAGAATTATCAGTGACAACATGCGATGAGTGATGGTCTTAATACACTCAAGTACACACACTCCTATTTACCTGAGCCATGTTTCTCTCTCGGTTATCTCCTTTGAGAGTGAGTTCTGCGCCCAACTGGGCTTGGGTTATGCCGGATCAGATTTTCGCGACTGGCTCTCTCGATATCCGTCCAGAGGGTGTTCTGTATACTGTCGTGTATACTCCGCAAACACCACTCATTTCGAAAGAGCAGGGGAGAAAATGCCACGCGCCCTGCGCGTCAAGGCGCTAGTGAGAACACCTATCCGGCAGCACAGCAGAAGAATGGGGAGTAGTGTCCCGGAGTGCAGTGCATCGACCGTCTCCAGTGGCGAGGAATGGGTAGGTTCTTAAGCAGATGTATTGAGCACCACAAGCTGCGAGACGTCGAAGTCCAAGCACTTCAGATCTAACACCACTGTCTGTACAGAACTATCGCGTTCGATCGAACAACACGGTTGCCTCCAGAACAACAAGGTCCACTCGTCGGTCTTCCAAGAAACCCTTGTTGCCATTCGTGTGGGAGAACTATGGCAAAACGTTTATCTGCACGCATTCTGGGAAGCACAAGCCGCGAGGGAAAGGGGAGAGAAAGAGGTTGCAATCGAGAGCAATGGAGTGTGGTGCTCAGGTACGATATCTTAGCCGAGTTGGGCGTTATGGATTTGAGTTGGGCACGCACCTCATCAGTTGGGCGAACTGGGTGCTAGAATGTTCGGTTTGGGCTTACAAGACATTTTGTTGTATTTATTTCTATTACAGATCAACGCGTGTGCCCAAGTAAAAGATGAATCTGTTCCTACCTTTATTTTGAGAATTACTACTGCTCGCGTGATCCACAACCATGATATCTGCAAGCACCTAGACAAAAAACTTTGCAGTGTTTGAGATACAAATACTTGCACTTGTGCATGCAAGCTTGAACAAGGGAAATGGACTAAGTTTAAGCGTAATACATTTTTTCTGATTGTTATGATAATTATGGTATGGTGCTGCTTTATTATGAAAACAGTGAAGAAGACATCCAGCGACAATTGAATTTTGACAAGGGATCGTTGCGACTCTTGTACATGTATCAGCGCGCTCAGTGTCTCCAACGCTAAGTCTCACCATCGACCCACCTAAGTACGGAACCGTGCTATCCGGGTATACGATGGAGGGTGTATAACGCCCTAACTGGCTTTATTGATTTGGGTTGCGTTTGGGGGCTTTATGGGCGCCTGATGGGCACGCTTGGGCGTCAGATGGGCATGCTTGGGCACAGGAGTCTCGTCTCAGGATTCTCATCTGGGTGCAGCAACACGTGCCACCTCCTTTTGCTTTTCCGCAACTGAGTGACTTCCACCCGATCCTTTTTGTGAGGGAAAAATTCTGGAATTGTCTAACATCATATTTACATTAAATGTAGCCATCAACAAATGGTAATTTTTGCTAAATGTATTGGAAACTTTAAGGGGCCTCGTCCTGAGGTTTCTCTGCTGTAGCTGAAGAAACTCTTGCTTCTGTGCGAGGTTTGAGTCGAATCGTCTCGCTGATGCCAATTTGCGTGAGTGGCTGCACCAAAGTGGACGGCGTCACCACTCTGCTGGGAAGCACAGATTTCTTCAGGCCATTTGCACTGCAAAAATGAAAAATGTTACAACTTCGCAGTGAACAGCCAATCAAAAACAGGAAGAGTGAATGCACCTGGTCTCATGGAACCTCTTGACTTTTGTCACGGGCGTGGAAAAGAGATCGGCTTCACAGTCTGTAGGGTCTTGTGGCCTCATTTTCCGCTTCTGACTCGGACTGCTGTCCACCAACACTTTTGCAAAGATACAACACGGTTAGCAACTTTTTGCAACTTTTTGCAACTTTTGCAGCAACGTACAGCATGGAAGGGAGGACCGAATGGCTGTCAATTTGTTGTGCGGCCCTCGTCGTGCTCGTTCGGGGGTCTCGTACATGACCAAACCTGTACGGATAGCGTTAATCTCCTGGTCACTGGAACTTCTCGTCGTGCTGTTTGCTGTATCCTTTGTGACTGTGAGTTGTTCAGTCTGTTCGTCGGCTGAAACAGGCACCACATGCGCTCCAAGATGACCTGGAGGAGGACACTGGTACTCAACTTCCCACCACGGAACGACGTCACTGCCGCAACTACTGGACGTCGATGCAGGGGTGGAATTCTCCGTCACTGGAGTCACCACTGCGTTCGTCGTGCACTCGGCGTCGATCTTCAAGGACAAGCGCGACTTCCCCGCCGCGAATCCCTTCCTGGATCGTTGCGGCCGGGAGCTGAGGCTTCGATTCGGTGGGACTGTCATTGCGGTGGGGGAGACCACAGGAAAAGGTGAAGAGGACTCGCCTGTGGGGGCCTCCAGGGCGTTCGAGAAGGCTTTGGAGCTGTCCATCATGTTTGCGGTGGCGAAAGCAGATCTTGCTGTCTTATGCCCCGAGGAAAAAGAGAGCCAGCCGTCGCCCCAAGAGATCCTCGAGAGCGGCGGCGGCGTTCTAAGGGCCGCTGGCAACAGTTGTGTCCGTCTGAGCGGCCGTGACGGCGCACTGAACGGTTTCTCTCAGCTTGCAGCCTCTATGCCCCTGTAACATCTTTCCTCGGAGACGCTAAACTTATCCGTTCGCGGATCAATCCGCGGTCTTTTCGTGCTTTTGCCATGTTCTTGCAAAAGTTGTTGGATCCTGAAGATGAACGGCGAAGACGAGTTCGACGCGCTCGGATTGTACGGCGGAATCGAATCAAACGGGAAGTTGCACAAGGTCTACCTGTTCGCAAACCACGAATCCCCCGAGCTGGTGACTATGGCCTTACTGTGGACAGTGAGGTGGATATTGAGCAGTGGCACGAGCCCAAGTCGCTGCTCCGACCGACTTTCGGTGGCGACTCGGACGATTCCAGCCTTAAACATCAAGAATTGAAAACGGTTCGAGCTGCCACTTGGCAAACTTCGATAATACAGCAGCCAAAAGCAACTGCACCGACGTCTTCCGGTAGTCCAGAATCAATTTTGACATCGATAACTCCTCATATCAAGGCGAGATGGCAAGACGCTTACCAACAAGTTGTTTTCAAGCGCCACGAAGAGATTTTGGCGAAAGATCCGAACCGAAAGTGGCGACAGGAACGATTCGGCTTACTTCTATTCGCTAAAGGGGAATATGTTCGCGCTAGTGAACATCTGAGTAAGGCCATTAACCTTGGTGCGAATTCCGGTCTCTGCTGGCGACGACTCGCTGAAAGTTACTATCGGATTTGGGAAAATGGAGGTGACTGGGAGACTTTATGGGCGTGCCGAGCTGCGTATGAGCAAGCTCTTACTCACGTAGAGGTTGCGTGCAGTCCGTTACCACTCTTTACGTACGCACGGGTCCTGGAGTTTTTAGGCAGCTACACAGGCGCATTAACCATTTGCGCGTCGATACTCCAGACATTTCCGAAGTTCGAGCAGCTTCGAGAGGTTAAGCTTCGCTTCGTTCTTCTTCAACGTTATCAGCTCTTTTCGACTTCCAGTAATCCTGCAACGAAGCTGGCAGTATTATCAAAATGCATTGGATTTACACAAGAGCTACTGCTCGACAAAGCCATCACTGAGGTATGTTAGTACATTGGTTTGTATTCTCTCATCAGCAAGGCCTTATGCGGATTGTTTACCTCCAGGGGCCACGATATATCAACGTGTTGTATCTTCACACTCGTCTTAATGAAATGATGGGGGAGCTTTCGACATCGAATTCTCCCGGTCAAGCTGGACAATCGAAACTGGCTCATGTCAGCGTCGACCTTCTGTTCCAAGAGCTGTACAAGCTCGCGATGAAAACTGCTGACGTTATTCCGCCTGGTGTCAAGTGGAAGGCCTGGAAGAGCAGTAGTGATACGTATACAGCGTTTGCAGAGTTTTTTCGAGCCCAGGGGGAGAATATCCTCGCTACGGATGCACTTTCGCGGTCTTTTGAGCTTCTAGAAGCGCTTCAACTGGACAGTAATGGCTCTCAGAAGGCAATTGACCCATGGAGTCTGACTAAAGAACAGAGGAACAAACGTATAGCTCTGTACTTGGTTTTGGCTCGGAACTACTACCAGTGCAACCAAATGGAGAAGGCGATACGATCCATGGAGGCTGTAATTGATCTGGATCCTCTTCACGCTGAAGCTCGAGCGAGTCTTGTGGACTGGTTCCCTCAAAAGTGGCAGTACGTTGCTCTCAGCTCATTTTTTCATCCTGTTTATCAATTAATTTAATGGACAATAACCCAGATATCGCCTGGAATTGGAGGACGCCAGTCAGGTGCAGATTGCTCGAGTCCTTCGTGGGATATGGGGGCGTACGATCGCTTTATCTCGTCGTCGAGAAGCCAAACGGTTAGCAGAACTACGGTATCGAGAAAATCCGTATCACAGCGGATGTCGACGTCAAGTTCTTCGATTGCTCCGAGATAAATACGCAGCAGTTTTTGCAGCTCAGGACATGGCAGCTCGATGTATCCAGCGCCGGGCACAAAGATATCTCTACTACGCGCGGATACGGTGGAAGATTGAAGGCCAGCGAGATAAAACTGTACGAGATCTGGTAGGTACTGTCCGATTGAGCAACCCTCACGTGAATATCGACTGAACCGGTACTCGTGCGTACAGAAAGCCAAGCATCAGACTCGGAAGTATCGCTACAATTTGCAAGTGCGCAGTCAGTTAGTCGCTCTACTGCCGAATGAGTACGAGCGTCTCTTTTTCCGTCAAGATTGTGCTGCTCTTACCATGCAGGTGTGTTGTCAGGCACAAACTTCGTCTTTCACAGTGAAATATTGACTTTGTTTTATCGATTTCAGAGATGTTTTCGGGGAACGAAAACGCGAAAAGTGTTTCGACGACTTCGAGATACTCAACGGCGAGAATTGCAGCGCCAATGCGACGCAGCACAGCGAATCCAGCACTTTTTCAGTCGATACTGCCGCCCACAAGCCAATTCCATTGAGACAGCAGATGATGTGCTTTTTCGAGCACAGCAACAGCTCTCGCGGGCTAAGGAACGGTTTGCGAGGATGCTTCAGCGTCTCTATCGACATTGGAAACATGCCGACACGCAAAAACAGTCAGCTTTACTGTATTCTTTCCAAGCGGAGGCTGCTGAACAGCGTCGATTTGCTGTTGAAAATGCCAATGCATTAAAGATTCAACGCTTGTGGCGGCGATATACGGCGGGCAACACTATGGACGCGCGGGCCAGCCAAGCTCAGCTGTTCTTTGTCGAGAATTTACGCTCCACACACAGGCGACAAACCACCCTTGAAGTGGATTTTAGCCTCGCAGCACGTAAGAACCAGGCCGCATACCGTGGGAAATTGAAGCGGAGGTTCTTTCGTATGCTGCTAGACAGAGTTCCAGCCCCATTGTGCCCCAGTCCAATTGCCGCATTGATTCATAAGTGTGAAGTGAACCACAAAGAGGGAACGGAGACGATGGCAGTGTTGAATTCTATCGACAATCTGGACGAGAAGCGCTCGTTGTTTGCACACCCAGTTCTGGTTTTCCGTGGAGATAAAGTTCCGCCCAGACCGAATTCTCCATCAACTGATGAAAGTTTCTCCTTACAGCACGTGATTTCTGCAATTCAGTACAGCCCAGTGCTCAAGTCTCTGATCTGTGCGAGTGGTGACTTCAAAGGTGATCGATTGATGACAATTCTCCAAACGCTGCAGACGAGGAGAACGTTGCGGGTACTGGCGTTAGGCGAAATCATCACGAGCGAGAAAAACAGAGGAAGTACAGACACAGCAATGGATCCAACGTCTCAGTGGAGCGCGAACGATGAAGGAGAATCAGCTGGTCTGCGGTTGTTATCGTTGCCTTCTCCACCTTGTTCTCCAGTACCTCATCAAAAGCGCCAGCTTCGTCCCATGCAACTTCTGGCCAAAGCTTTGTGCACTTCCAACTTTTTACTGGAGGAACTGTACTTGGAATCCAACGATTTACTTCGGATGCCCCAAGAAGGAGCGACGTTGGCTGGGATTGTTGCCGACTACTTTTTCGCAAGATACGGCCATCTCCACACTCTGGTGATCGCCCACATGCGATTTTCAGATGCCAATGGGGCATTACTGGGCAAGGCGTTGGCAATTAACAACGTGTTGCTGAAACTAGATCTTCATGGGAATTCATTGGCGGATGGAGCTGCGACTGCCATCGCAACGGATGGACTCGCCTACAATAAAACACTCCGGTATTTGAATTTGGCTGAAAACACGATCGGAAGTTCTGGAGGCAGAGCTTTGTTCAGGTGTTTGGGTACTTCCAATGGATCGCTGCAAACGCTCATACTGCGCAACAACCGCCTGATGAACGATGTTTTACCAGTGCTGATCGAGACGTGGCAAGTGAATTCCGTGATTGAGAACGTGGAATTGGCTGGAAATTTGATCAACGAGCGCTTTATTGCAGAAATTCAAGCTGCTTCCTCCGAACGAAGAGAAGTTACGTCAGCAAAGGAAAATGGAGAATTGCGCCTGCTATTAGCTCGAAAACGCTTCGGTATTCGAGACACGCGAAGTCCTAAAGGTATCGTCATTTTCTCTCCTGGAAAAACTCGTATTGCACCTTTATCACCGAAAAAGTGGATCAGTGTCAACACGCCAAAACTCATTTCGCCAATTATTTTTCCGACGCGACAAGAAACTGGCAATCAAAAAATTGCAGTAGAAAGTGCTTACACACCTGCTCGATCCCGAAAATTGCTGAAAGGAGCGCCACATTCACCTCTTCGGTTGGCAAAATTGCCAAAACTAGCAGAACCACCAAGGAGAAACAACATATTCTAACACCAAAACGGATTAAAGTAAAAACTATCTTTTGATCCTTTAAGACGCTGCGGCGATCGTCCCGACTCTCATAACGAATGTAGCCATGACGATGAACCCGTTCTGGAAGACAATGGCTGCTCCTGGCCACGCCGACTCGTGATACTCGTTGTTAACGTATGTGTGGGCGAACACGAGCACTGAACCCACAAGTGACATCACAGACAGAGCCATACAGAAGGCCACAAAGCACTTCGCTCTTGTGGCTACATCCGAGCCATAGGCGAAGCGTGCGTCTTCCGTCAACATCCCCCAGTCCACAGTGTTTACTAGGAAGAAGGCAAGTGTAGAGACGATGCCAGGCAGATACTTAACGAAATCGAAGGGGATCTTGGACTCATGATACGCTGCAGAAGCTGCACCGTCCGCTAATACCCACCAGCCAACACCCAGAAGAATTCCCGCAGTATAACTCCCCGTCTTGCCTGGATCTAACCCCATGTTCGAAGAAATGTATCCATATTGACAAGCATAACATTCACTTTAGTGCCTTCTTCACTTGAGTGACTTTTTTTCTAACCATTTGCTAATTCCCAGGTCAAAATGGAGCTATCTCGTGCCGAAAGCGCTCTACGCACACTCAAGAACCGTCCCAAGGTGCCTCAGCCTGCTGTGGACACTGCTCTGGCTGTCTTGGAGCTCATTTGCCCTTCGAAGAGCCTGTCCGAGTCCCCTACGCAGTCTTCTACCGAAGAAACACGACGTGAATTGCTTCAGCAGGAGCTGCAGACTCTTCTTCTGTATGGGAGAGAGCGTTGGGAGCCAATCGCTGTGTTTTTGGTGGTCGTAAGGGACTTAATGGGTCGCTATCTGAATCTCCCAGATCTGGACGCCAATACGGACTTTTGTCTACCGCCACAAGATCTGCCGTTGTATGTGCAGAAGATCTCGCCGTTTTCCGATGTTTTTGTGACACAAACTGTAAAGCAAGCTATTCACCAACATATCGAGTACTATGAGCCTCGAGTTCGCATGGCTGTAGCCAAACTGCTCGGTGTGCTAGCCAAATGGGACCTGAATTGGGTCACTCAAGAGTTCACTCCCCAAATTGTGGACTCAATTGTAGCCAACCTCAGTCGTTCTCCTGATTTTGAAGAAACTGGTTTCGAGGAATTGGACGACAATGTGAGTCAAAATGGGATGATGACACCTCCTCAGAGTCCCGAGGGAACGCCACGTACACCTTCAACTCCGTACAGATTGGACGACGTCAGTGGGTGGAAAGCTCTGGAAAGTTCCCTTTGTGCACTCAAATACGTCATCAAAGGCAGTGGAGTGGGCTTTTTGCAGGAAAAAGACGATGGAGAAGGTGAGTTTCTCTATTTAACCCCACAGATCCTGGAACTTGTGGCTACCAAGAGCTGTTTCCATATCAATCGACATGTGAGAGTCGTCGGGCTGGATACGATCACAGTTTTATCGGATATTGCACCTGTTGGATTCCTGGACAGTCATGAGAAGGTGAGTACTGTGCTGAACAAGTGTATCAAGAGAGGGATGGAGGACAATTGGTGCCAAGTTCGCTACGCTGCATCCATTTCGGCCCGTACGTTCCTCATGAAGCTGCAGGAACAAGGTCGTGCTGCTTATCTGCCCATTCTACTGCCTAGACTGTGTCTCAATCGGTACTACATCGCTGAACGAGTGCAAAAGTACTCGCAGGAGTCGTGGAAGATGATCGTCGGGACTCAGGGAAGAGAACTAGTGGCTAAATACGCCAATGAGATCGTCGACTACTACGTGGAGATGACCAGCCACTGCGTCCGAGAATCGGCGTGTCAGTGCATCGCTGAGTTAGGTACGAAAGTCGACCCGACTGCCATTCGTCCGCACGTCGGTCGCCTCATGCAGGCGTTGCTCATCTGCTTCTACGACGTGTCCAATCTGGTACGTGACGTGGCATGTTTGGCGTCGGCGCAGCTCGTGCTGGGCTTCCCGGAGGAGTCTCGCCCGTTCCTGGACGAGCTCTACCACCTCTGGATCGACCACTTGTCGGACGACATCTGGTCTGTCCGTGAAGATGCCGCTATCGCTCTGGGCAACGTGATTCGCGCGTATGGTCAAGAGGCGTTGGATCGGGTGGTGAAGATTACGGAGGAGTATTTGCCACTTGCCACGAAGCAGCCAGCGATGAGTCAACAGGAGTATGACGACCTCATGCGCTCGGAGAAGAAGCACCTGAGTAAACAAGCGTTTTCCTGCTGCTCGTTGGAGCCTAAGCTCTTCGAGCGCCACGAACACCGAGACAAAGAGCCTTGGGAGCACACGGACGGTGCCATTTACATGGTGCGTGAGCTCTGCGACGTGGCTCCCGACATTGCTGTCAAGTTCCTCCCGCAAGTTGCTGACATCGCTATTCTGCGCCATTTCCCGCAGACGTCAGTACTGCAGGAGACGATCTGGAAGCAGTTGCCGCTCATGTGCCAAGCGCTGGGCAAGAAGGTGTTCAAGCGCTACCTTGAACTGTTCTTCGACCCCCTGGTCTTCACGCTGCAGGGCACCAGCCGTCTGGCCAAGTTCGCAGCCCGTGACTGTGTCGCTCAGATCAGTAAACAGATCGGACCCAGCATTTTCCTTGGTCGTTTGGACGCGAATCCTGAGTGGAAGGAGGCGTTGGGCCCTGTGGTTCCTGTGCAGCCGTACATGATCAAGTAAACGGGCGAGAAGTATCCGCACTTTTTTCTCTCAAGTTGATGAGCGTAAAGAGAAGTTTTCCTCGACTATTGTTTTAACGCAATGGAGTTAGCAGCTATCGGTTGGGTTTCTCTCTCTTGAATGTTTTGCTGCTATGGACGTTTGTCGTTCAAGCGCGTTGGTACTCGACAGGCCCTTGTGGCGTTATCGTGACTGGAACTTGTCCCTCGTAACGTGGCATTTGCTGCTGGAACTGCTTCTTCTTCCGGTACACAGTACAGTACCACATTGACATATTGCCGGCAAGGAACGCGAGAAGGATCAGGATCAAACTTAGGATACCGTTCATGGAGGTCTGGGTTCTTCTCTAAGTTAGAAAGTGATGGGTGTTGCCACCTGGGACAGGAAGAGAACCTTGATATCGGAAGGGTCTTTCACTGTTAATTTCTAAAGACATGCCTCGAATGTTTACTTACCAGCACTATTACATCATTTGCATACTTTGGATGTTTAAGTGATGATAAAAGACATTGGGTATTAGGATGTCGACTACTGGGTGTGACCAGCCTCTGAGGTCTCAAGCGAATCTCGCTGACGGCGATCTCTCTCACTCACTCGTCCTCTCCACGCTTGCAAATTCGCATCAGTAGTCTGTAACAACTTGCGAATCCTATCGTTCTGTTCACCATTGAAGCTAGAACAGACCATATTGAATATCGTGTCGGATGCAAACTGCACAAAGCACAAGCTGGGTCGCTCCACATCTCGATAAACCTCGAATAGAGCATTGTGAATAAATTCCTCGTACTCGTTACCTCTCATCGCCCACTGCAGTTTGGGAAACCCCATGTGAATGGCCCTTGACACTTCGTATTTCAAGTCATCCATGGTACGTTTTGACGAAAACAACAGTCGTGGATTGCCTCCGATGAGAGAATATCTCGTAAACCACTCGTCATCCTCCAACCCCACTGCATCCGCATAGTTTTGGCACTCATCCTTGGTCCATGGATTCATGTAGACCCTGGCACACCCTTCCTTGTCAAACTCGTTGTAGTTTTCTCTGCGTGGGCTTGCAAACAGGTAGGAATTGACAATAGCTAAAGTATTCCATTCTGTCCCATTTTCCTTGCCATCAAACAATCCCTCGTATTCTGTTTCAGGAACTCGTCGTAAAGTTACATCGTAGCGGTTCTCGATCCTGTTCCAAGTGAAATAAAATATTTTTTCCTCCTTGCGAAGAGATTGAAATGCCACATTTTTGCGTTCCGACATGAACAGCAGCAGCAAAAACACTCCAAACACCGACTTCCCAATGCCAGGGCTGCCGATCACAAGAACTCGGTCTCCTGGCTTTAAATCTTTAGTCATAATCGCGTGCATATCCCAATACTCCTGTCGGACGTACAAACCTCTCGACAGATTTACACGCAAAACTATCCGTGGAGTCTTCAACAACTTCCCTGTGGCCAGGTCCTCACGAGTCAATTTCTGTCCAAACTCGCAGATTGCGTCTAATCCATCTGTAGATAGCGTCAAGCCAACATCATCCACTCTCTGTTTCTTCGTGGGTGGACCCTCCGGGGGAACAACCACCAGTACGTGAACGTGGCCCTCTTTTGGTTGAAAATTGTGTCCGAAGTGCTTGGGATTCTTGAGAAATAGGGAGAAATCCATCGGCGTGAAATGTTCAAGGTCATCGCTCACCAGAGCTGCCACATCAGTTTCATCCAGCCATTCCCCTCCGTCCGTCCTCGCCAGGAAGAGCTGCAGGTTGGCAATTCCACGACTCTTCTTAATCTCTTCTTCTAGAATCGCTTCCTTTATCTTCCATAGCGGTACACTATCATCAACTTCCACACTACCGCCTTCCGCCTGACCTACAACCCGGTAAGGCAACAAAACTTTCACCATTTTTTCTTCAGTCTGCAAATTCTGAAATGAGAAAGAAGAGAGTATTGTTGTTCGTATTTAAGCAGAAGGTGTATGGCTGCTCACATCAATCTGAAGTACGAACTCACATTTGCGTTGATCAATTAAGTACTTAAAACAAGCGAGTAGTTATTCAATAAGTTCCTTAAAGAAGTTATTTTTGTGGAAGTTTCTTTCAAAGCTTCTCGTTTGTAGTAAATGGGTAGTGTTGCTTCTCATTGTGTCTCTATTGCAAGTGCGAGTCGGGTACGAGAGGGGATTCTAGTAGCTCTGGGTCGTCACTTTAGTGGGAACGAGGGTGTATCCAGTCAGACTGCACGGTCTTGGTTAAGTGCGTGCTTTGAACGATACGATGAGGTGGTTGAAATTGGCTTTTCAATGGTAGAAACACACAAACTCATTTACCATTATTGATGATGTACAGAACAATTCTGGTTTCGTTTCAAGCGATGCCGTGCTCAATGTCGTCGCAGCCCGCTCTTCCGTATCCACAATTGGTCTGCTAACGAGGTCTCTCAGTTCTGCGCCTTTTTCTTCCGAGGGGAAGACGTGGAGCGGAATTTCGACTACCAGCTCTTCCTCGACTATCTCTTCTTCCCAGTTAACCAGCACAGGCCTCGGATTAAAGTGAAGAAGCAGCTCGCAGTGGATGATTTCTTCACTATCCATGAAGGAAACTTGATGCTTCCATCCGTTGGTCCTGAACACTCGGAGGAATATTCCAAGTGTCCAATTATTCTAAAACAACTCGATTTGAAAAGGTTTGCAACGGAATCTGAAATGTTCGAGCGATATGGAGAACCTGAGGAGTTCGTGGGCCAATTACGTCATCGAGTGAACGAGTTGCGACTGCTGACGCACCCCAACTTGGCTGCTTTTCAGACGACAGTGCAGAACGGAACGTCGTTGTACGTGGTCCAACAGCAGCATCAAATCTGCACCTTGAAGACCATTCTCGAGTCTTTTGGGTCGATGAAGGAGCCGACAATCCGACGATATCTGCTGCAGATTCTCCAGGCGTTGACGTTCCTGCATGACCACGGCGTGACCCACGGGTAAGCAGTTGTGACCTGATAATATTTTTTATATTTGCTAATGTTACAATCGTGTTAGGAATTTAACCATGCAAGCAGTCCACATTGACAGCTATGGGCTTCTGAAACTCGCGGATTTCGGCCTCCGACGGTGTCTTCTCCCTCTTCTTACAGAAATTACTACAACAGAAGATGGCTGGGCTCGCAACACGTTGGTATGAATTTCTACACATACTGACACTTTCTGTGTATTAAACTGTGGACGAGATGAATTTCAGGAACCTGGAAAGCAGAATTTGTCAGTGGGAATTCACGGGCAGGAGGTGATTGATCTTACAGAGGACTAAAGCGGACAGTGGACGAGTGGATGAAGTGGACAGCAGATCGGGACCAGTAGAAGTGACGGCGACGGCGGAGACTACAGGCACAAGACGGGATGAGAAGACACGTTGAAGTAGGAGATCGGCAGCGACTGCAGAAGATCTCACGGGCGGGATGACGAGGAAGGACTTGGCAAGGATGAAGCATGCGGACGGAGGAGACGACATATATGAGCTACATGAGACGGAGGAGAAGCACGGACAGAGGGTCGCCGAGGAAGATCCTGACGGTGGCGAAACGGACGGATTTAGGTTGGGCTACAGTATAGTGAACTACAGTAGTTAGGAGAGCAATGGGTGCGCGGCTGGCCTCCTATCTCTCAGTTGCGATTCGGCACGGACGTGAAGGGTTAAGCGACAAATACACGCGTGAAGTACTGCGGCACGGGCCGGCTTCACCCAACGACATTTGGTGGTTTCCGGGGGAGTGGCTCTGTTCTGCGGCATACTGGCCGGCAGGGACCTCTGGTATAATAAGCGCAGGAGGCACGAAGTTCTGAGGTACGACGATGAGAAAGCATGCGTAGAGTGGCGGGGATCGCGGCTAGCTACCGCGCAGTTGTGGTGCTTATTGATAGCGTCTCGACTAAAGAGTGTCCACTTCAGTTCATGTGGTGGTGCATTCGTCTTGTATAATGTATATTGTATATTGGGATTAGCATGAGGACAAGCTACTAGTCTACCCAGGGCTGTAGTTGCTATCAAACGTCTTCTCCCCAGCCGCCTCTGCTGAATAAGATCAGCCAGGGTCTCTCTGGCGGCGTGCTGACTCTAGTTCCTGCTTGCGTGACCACTGGCTCCCTCCAAGTTGGAATTTCGGAGCGTGAAGAGAAGTATTGCCGACATGGTGGTCATTACAGTGGCTTTCTGGGCACGTTCGAGTACTGTCGAACGGTGCGAGCCTAGTCACAGAGGGTGAGAACCATGGAGAGACACCTGTACTGGGGTGGTGCGTACTGGCACTAGACAATACTGGTCTATCTCGTTCACGGAAGACACTAAGTAGTAGGCAATACTGGCCTAGAGGAGACGCTAAGCAATACTGGCTTGCGGGATCCCTGCACTGCATTGTGATACTGAGTACAGATACTGAAAGTTTACTGAGGATACTGAACAGTTGGGAATGGATTTTGTGCTACAGATAAGGAAGCTCAGTACGGAACGGAATGGTACAGAGGGCAGCGAGTCTTGCGAGGGACGAACGAGCTGAGAGGCGCTCCTCGATACACGACGCTGTAGCGGAAGCGGCGCACGTATCGGCAGCATCGGAGTCGGGTCACTCAGCAGCTAAGCAAGCACAACAGTCACTGGGAAGCTCACCGGCGACTTCAGCCAGCATACGGGTTATTCCGGGGCGCACACCTCGAGCGGGAGGTGGGAACGACGCCACAGTGTACATGGGAGTACCGGGAACGAGTAGTGGAGGGCAGCAAGCTCCACCTACTCCAATACAGACAGCAGCACCGGCTCAAGGGGTCAATTCGGACGGCAACGGCAATGGGAACGACGGAGCTGGAAACGGCGGAGAAGACGGTGAGAGGCACGGTCAGGGTGATAACGGTGGTGGCGATCACGGGCAAGCAGCGCAAGCCCCAGTGGGAGATGGAGGAGCAGGACAAGTGGCTCCAACAGGACAAGCAGCGGCGGTACCACCCGTACCACCGGCACCTCTTGCACCCGTACCCCAACTGGTTTATGCGGTCCCACCAGCAGCACCGACATGGGCCTACCCGCCACCCGCACGCGAGAAGAAGCTTCGTTTGCCGAAATTTAGAGGCCTGGGTGAACCGAAAGTGTCAGTAAAAGCCTGGCTGAAGGCGGTGAAGAATGAACTGCGGAGACAAACGGCAATTCTGAGAACGGAATGGCGTGAACATGAAGTCTTCATAGAGATGGTAGGAAGTCTTGAAGGCGAGGCGCTCATGTGGTACGATACCGTGGAAGATTCGTTCAGCAGAAGGGAAGATCAGACGTTCGGGAACTTGAGCCGACTCATGAAGGACAGGTACATGGTCAAACGCTCGAACCCGGAGGTGGTTGCTCGACTGCGGCAACGGCGGCAACAGAGGGGCGAATCGCTAGTGGAGTATGCACAGAAGCTCAGAGAGATCGCGTCTAGTAACCCTGTGGATGAGGAGTGGTTGGTCGACTCGTTTCTATCGGGAATGAGTAACACTTGGTGTGCGACGCTGGTACGGGGACATCGGCCAACGACGCTTAATGAGGCGGTAAACTCGGCAGTGGATCAGGTTGGGGAATACGGCGAAGGCTATGGCGTCGACCTCGTGACAGCGATGAGGGCCCATGACGAACGCACAGCTTCAGCGAGCAGCACGCAAGTAGTAGCGGGACCAGACTTGACGCGGACGCAGCAGCTCTCTGGTGTAAGTGGCAGTTTGGGGACTGTGGTCACTGGGTTCGACGACGTTGGGATAGCAGCTGGACCTCCTCCACGGTATGACGTTGAAGGACGACTGGTGCTTCCGCCAGGAGGTACTGCACTTCAAGCAGGCGCTCAGTGGAACATGGTGATTCCAGCTGGATACCGGCTCGTCCCGGAAGAGAAAGTGGCAGCAACCCACGGAGCCAGTGCGACTTTAAACACGCAGACCGCAGGCCGAACTCATGACGGGAATAGAAAGCCAAACGCTCGGCACGGCAAAGCACTGAAGCTAGAGAACCAGGATACTGCACCGCAGCAGGCACAGCAACAGCAGCGATGGACAAATAGTCGAAACGATGAGCCTCTAAGGACAAGGGAGGATCGACTCCGTAACCACCAGCGCTACTTGGCCAAGAGGAACCCACAGCAAGGAACACGAACATCCACGTCAAGGTCGGACGACATGTGCTTTTACTGTCATGGATTTGGACACCATGCACACGCCTGCGAACTGAAGAAGAGCGATATGGAAGAAACTAGTCCCACGGTGAACCAAAGTACAGATACTGGTGGTCAGACTGGCAACAGCACCTCGGGAAACGACCAGCGGATGTAGGGGCCCCGACCCGACATCGCGCAGGGAGTCAACGGGGAGCAGAAGGAGTACGTGAACCTGGAACACGACGACAGGAACCGGAACTGGAGACTGGTGACCAGGAGGTGACAGCGACGGAGGTGTCCCTGGACGCTGAAGAGAAGGCGGACGACGGAGCCATCGTCGATGAAGAAGAGAAAAAGGAGTCGGTGACGATTGAGGAACAGAAGCCACCGGATGGGGTAGCCAGCACTGGGGATGGCGGGATACCCAGCGTGATTCGGGCAGCACTTGCACGGGAACTTAAAGCTAGCGATGGCATCCAAGCAGAGGTGTTCCAAGCAGCAGCTGAGCAGCGACGTGTGGAAACACTGGAAACGGAAGCGGCACAGAGGTGGAAATGCCGAATGGATCAACGACGTGCAACAGCCAAACAGCAAGGTGCGATAAAGGCCTTACGAAGAGCAGTGAGAGCCTCTATAGAAGCTCGGAAGCGGGAACAACCTAAGAACGGCGCTACAGAAGTCCCAGTCCCAGCGACAGGAGCTGCAGCCGGTCATAACAGTGAGCAACGGAACGGTGAGGTCGTTCGAATTCGCGCGCTACGGACTAGAAGAAGATACGAAAAACGAGTGCGGAAGGCGCAAGCTAAGGAATGTCGAGAACTGAGAAATCGAGACAACCAAGCGAAGTATCCGATGGGCAGTTACTATCAGTACGTTGAGCATCGACGGACAGGTGGTCAAGCGGAGGTAATACCGGGGAGCCCAGGAACAGGAATGGGCTATAGCCACCCTACTGCCGTCAAGATACTGAAGAAAAACAAGCAACAGAAGGTCACTAAGTCATACGAGTATCACAGCGGAAGCACGTACTGCAGTCCTAGTGTCGCTTGGAGTGAGACGGCGGAACGGCGGTGCACGACAGGAACACTGAGAGCCGTACAGGCACCGACCATTGACCTGTTGCCTACAGCACTTGTAACGGTGAGAGGGAACCCAGCAGCAGTGAAGCTCGACACCGGAGCCCAGTACAGCGTTGCAGGTCGAGGATGGCGAGGGCTGGGAACGCGTTTAAACGTCCCACCTCCTGTGGACTTTATGGAAGGCTTCAGTGGCGTGGCAGTACGGGTACTTGGAGTCTATCGGTTCGTCCTTTGGACACAATATGCGCAGAGCATGACAGTGGATGCGTTGATCGTAGATCGAGACACTGAAGACTTTCTGATCGGTGAAGACTGGATGTACGACCAGGGTGTCAAGATTGACTTCGTGTCAGGCGAAATGAAGTGGTACGAGGACAACACCAAGAAGGTGGTGCCGTTCACGGGTGTCGGTACACGAGAGCAACGAGAACGAGTGGCAAAGATCCGATTGATACGTAAGACGAAAGTGAGGACCCAGACGTGTCATAACGTGGCAGTAGCGGTACCAGAGGCAGATGGAACGGTCGGACTGTTCATGCCCAGAGCCAGGAAGGAGCCTTACTTGATGGTGGCCCCGACATTGGTGACTGTACACGGAGGTCAAGTTAAAGTGCCGATTCTGAACTTGGTGGGTAAGACTCTGAAGTTACCGAGCAAGGAAACGTTGGGGACGTGGACACCGATGACAGACGAAATGGAGATTCTGGAACTGGACGGTGAACTCGACAAGGAACGTGTTAGCCAGTGGCTTGATGAATTGCAAGTGCGTGAGGAGCCTTTGAACAATGAAGAGACTCTGAAGTTCGGTGACATGGACGATAAGGACAAGGAGCTACTGGTGAAGTTGTTGAGGAACTATCCGGATCTGTTAGAGCCTAAAGAAGGTTGTCCACCAGCTACAACCCTCGACGTGGAGCATTTCATCAATACTGAAGAAGCGGCACCTATTAAGATACGACCGCGACGGTATTCTCAGACGGAACAAGAGGTTATCGACAAGGAAGTACAGAACATGCTACATGACGGCGTCATTGAAGAAGGCACTGGAGCTTGGGGATTTCCGGTGGTACTGGTTCGTAAGAAGGACGGTACTGTCAGATTCTGTATAGACTATCGACTACTGAATAACGTCACCAAGAAGGATGTCTATCCCTTACCGAGAATTGACGAAGCTTTGGACACGATGCATGGAGCTAGAAGATACTCAAGTCTGGATCTTCATGCGGGTTACTGGCAGGTACCAGTTGCGTCAAAAGATAAAGCAAAGACGGGATTCATAACGAGACAAGGGTTGTTTCAGTTTGTTCGAATGCCATTTGGGTTAGCGAATGCACCAGGGACTTTCGAACGGATGATGGATGCGGTTCTCAGAGGTCTCACTTGGAAGAGCTGTCTTGTATACTTGGACGACGTGATCATCTTCACGAAGGGATCGGTCTCACGACATGTGGTAGAATTGGCCTGTGTTCTGGAGCGGTTGTCTAGGGCAGGATTGTCACTGAAGGCCAAGAAATGCAGTTTCGCGATGACGAGGCTGGAGTATTTGGGGCACGAGCTAGATGGACAGGGCATAAGGCCGTTGGAGTCACTCGTGGATACGGTACGGAGGTTCCCGACACCACAGAACCCAGACGAGGTACGAAGATTCGTTCATCTCGCGGGTTACTACAGACGATTCGTGGCGCACTTCGGTTCGAAGGCAGCGCCGATGACTAAGTTGCTTAGGAAGAAAACGGAGTGGGAATGGGGGCCCGACCAACAGAAATCGTTCGAGACTCTGAAGGCGGAGCTGATGGAGAGACCGTTGTTGGTGTACCCGGACTTCTCGAAGCCATTTAAGTTAGTGACGGATGCGTCGGTGGTGGGGCTCGGAGCCGCCCTGATGCAGGACCAAGGTGCTGGTGATCAGCCGGTGGCCTATGCGTCCAAGGTGAATTCGCCTACAGTGGCCAAGTACAGTATAACAGACCTAGAATGTGCTGCAGTCATATGGGCGGTAAAGCTTTTCCGGCCTTACTTGTATGGGAGACGCTTCGAGCTAGTGACGGATCACTCGGCACTGTCGTATCTGATGAAGAAGAAGGACCTGACGGGACGGCCTTACAGGTGGGCTCTACAACTACAGGAGTTTGACTTTCAAATAACCTACAGACCAGGGTCGACGAACGTCGTCGCTGACGCGCTGTCACGCGCCCCAGTACGGGCGGTCAAAAAACCCAACGGACCGAGTACAAGGGGAAATCCGCAGCAGCCGGATGCGCAGTCGATTGAGGGCCTGGGAAGTAACAGCGGTAACGGAAGAACCGGAGGTGATACGGGGTCAGCAACACAAGTATCTGGCAAGGAACAGGACGAAAGGCTTGAGTTTAATGATTCGCAGTTAACTGATGCCGAGATCTTGCACTACCAGAAGGAAGACAAACTCATAGCTACGGGAGAGATCTGTACACGAAGGACGACCTGTGGTGATTAAAGGAGAGTTAGTACATGTACAAGAAGCTGATGGTTCGCTACGAGTGGTATTACCGGTGGTGTTACGCGCGAAAGCATTACGTGAAGCACACGATTCGATCTACGCCTGCCACTTGAGGACCCCACAAACATACGGGCGCCTTGAGAAGGTTTACTGGTGGCCGGGCATGAGGGATCAGGTGAAACACTGGGTGAGAAGCTGTAGGGACTGTGCGACGAGGAAGACGAAGCCGACAGCAGTCATACCACCACTACGGAGCCAAGGAGTTGGTACTGTTGGGGATCGATGGGCTCTCGACGTAGCTGGGCCATTACCCGTTACAGCACAAGGGAATCGTTACGTGATTGCAGCAGTAGACTACGCTAGTCGATACGCGGTGATGATACCAACAGCTGCGCACACGGCCGATGATATCGCACGATTCATTATGGAGCGAATTGTAGGTGTCTACGGCCCGATGAGGGAGATCCTTATGGACGGAGCACCGGAACTGAACGGACTAGTAGTGACGAGACTGGTACAGTTGCTACAAGCGAAACAGACAAGGCCAGTGGCGTATCGACCGATGCTGCTTGGTCTGGTAGAGAGGTTCCACAAAGTCTGGAAAGACATGGTGTCACAGTACGTTAAGGAGAAGCAAGACGACTGGGACGACTGGATCCCATGGGCAGCGTACGCATACAACGGAGCACGGCACGGAACGACCGGATACTCGCCGAACGAACTAATGATGGGGAGACGGCTACGCTCACCAAATGAACTGCTACGAGTGAGTCGGGTTGAGGAAATCCAAGGGTGGCCAGAGTACCATAAGAAATTAGTTGAGCACTTGGCAGCGGCAGCGACTATTGCGAGAGAAGCACTGGAAAGAGACCAGCTGCGAAGAGAGAGATACTACAACCAGCGAGTACGAGATCGAGTGAAGTTCAAAGTTGGCGATCGAGCCTGGATCTTTCGACCACCGCGAGGGACAGGAGTGACGAAACTCGCACATCAGTGGGTAGGCCCTGCAGAATTAATGGGGGATGTGGGGTTTGACAACTGGCTGGTGAGACGAGAGGACACGAAAGAAGAATTGGTAGTACACTGCAGCTTCCTGACGTCATACTACTGTCCTACGAGTCGATTGGCGATGGTAGCAGATACTCTACTGGAAGAGCTGACTAAGGATGAGGAATTGGGCGGCACTGAACGTGATAGTAGTCCGACGGTGAACAACTCCAACCGAAACGGAGAAGGATCAGACGCGGAGACGCATCCGGAGACTGGAGTTACGGCTACTGGTGAACAGGGGAGTCCTGAGACGGCGAAGGAAGCTCCGAGAATAGCTGGAACGACAACAGTACCGGATCCTATCTCTACAAACAACAGACGAGTGTCAGTCGACAAGAAACAACAGACGACAAACAACTCACGGACGGAGGTAGAGGAATCTCCAACACGGACTGCTACTGAGACACTGCAACTTCCAAATGCAAGGACACGTAAGAGGAAAGCAAGTCAGATCACACGAAAAACAGCCGAAGGTGACGGACTTACCAATGAAAGTAACAAGCGGTACAATGAGACGGACGCCCGCACGGCACGAGCAGCGCGAAGGAACGCTCTACGTGACCAGTCGACGACGGCAGCCACAGAAAAAGTGGGTCCAGCTCCAGATAGCGGGGTATCGGGCTCTACGGCGACCGAAGTCGGTGGAAAAGAACGTGGTGACAGTACTGAAGGACGAGCAACGACGACTGGCGGAGGTGACGACCGACATCATACAGTTGGAGCCTCTACAGGTGGGGAGCCCGGTGACAACACACGAGAAGTTACCGATGGTACAGCTAGGGCATTACGAGGCCACGGACAATCGAGATGGCCATCAGCAGCCAAGACCATTATGGCAGAAGCAACCACGGGCACTGTTCGGGAATGTGGACAACGGAAGGTTAGAAACAAAGCTGGACGCTACGAGACCGAGCATCGTGTGGAATATCAGGAACGACCTGGAGGACCAATCGTACCAGCTTGGATCACAGCACAGGAATTCGAGCAACTGCTGGACGAAGGAAAGATCGGGGACGATCTTCTGGCGGGGGATGGCGTGTGGACGAGATGAAGGCTCTCCCAAAGCAAAGCTCCGTTTTATCAAGAAACGCAAAACAAAAAGTGTTTTTTTGCTCAAAGTACATATTGTCAGTATTTAACGTGGTGTACACCAAGATACACTTTGCTTCTGTGTTCGCGCCTAGAGTACGTGGTAGCTCCGTTTTCGCGCGCATTGCGCACGCCACAAGTTGGGCTTCATATACAAACTTCTAATATAAAGATTTATCAAGTCCGTTTATTAGGCTACTCTCAGATACAGTTTACCCTCATTCAGGAATCTGCCAGCCATGGCCCACAACTACAACCTCCAGCAGCTCCACCGTTTCGACTTCAGCGCCGTCATGGAGGCGACCACCGACGAGTCCAAGGCCGTCGCGTGGGCCATGGAGGTGGGGCTGCTGGAGCGGTCGATGCTCTGCCCTCAGTGCGCTCAGCCCATGCGGCTGAACGCACTGAAGCGATACTGGCGGTGCTGCAGGAAGACCCGCCACGCCGATGGGAAGCAAGAGCAGCTTAGCATCTTCGTGAACTCTTGGTTCTCGAAGACAATTGAGGGGTTGTGGGAAATGCATATCAAACGTCACATCAAGGCGATGCGCGGCTGCAGTAAGAAGTACCTGGATGGCTACATCGATGAGTACATGTGGAGGTCGTGGTTTTTTCCTACGAGGTCCTCTCCCGGTGAGTTCATGTGCGGACTCGTACAGGCTGTGCAGCGGCACCCACAGCAGGATGAGTAAGAGTACCTGTATCTACTTTTAAATAAAGTGCTTTTTGTTTTTCATTCTTTAAAAAGCAGTGCTCCGAAAAACGGAGCTCTGCTTGGGGAGAGCCGAGATGAATTTCAGGAACCTGGAAAGCAGAATTTGTCAGTGGGAATTCACGGGCAGGAGGTGATTGATCTTACAGAGGACTAAAGCGGACAGTGGACGAGTGGATGAAGTGGACAGCAGATCGGGACCAGTAGAAGTGACGGCGACGGCGGAGACTACAGGCACAAGACGGGATGAGAAGACACGTTGAAGTAGGAGATCGGCAGCGACTGCAGAAGATCTCACGGGCGGGATGACGAGGAAGGACTTGGCAAGGATGAAGCATGCGGACGGAGGAGACGACATATATGAGCTACATGAGACGGAGGAGAAGCACGGACAGAGGGTCGCCGAGGAAGATCCTGACGGTGGCGAAACGGACGGATTTAGGTTGGGCTACAGTATAGTGAACTACAGTAGTTAGGAGAGCAATGGGTGCGCGGCTGGCCTCCTATCTCTCAGTTGCGATTCGGCACGGACGTGAAGGGTTAAGCGACAAATACACGCGTGAAGTACTGCGGCACGGGCCGGCTTCACCCAACGACATTTGGTGGTTTCCGGGGGAGTGGCTCTGTTCTGCGGCATACTGGCCGGCAGGGACCTCTGGTATAATAAGCGCAGGAGGCACGAAGTTCTGAGGTACGACGATGAGAAAGCATGCGTAGAGTGGCGGGGGTCGCGGCTAGCTACCGCGCAGTTGTGGTGCTTATTGATAGCGTCTCGACTAAAGAGTGTCCACTTCAGTTCATGTGGTGGTGCATTCGTCTTGTATAATGTATATTGTATATTGGGATTAGCATGAGGACAAGCTACTAGTCTACCCAGGGCTGTAGTTGCTATCAAACGTCTTCTCCCCAGCCGCCTCTGCTGAATAAGATCAGCCAGGGTCTCTCTGGCGGCGTGCTGACTCTAGTTCCTGCTTGCGTGACCACTGGCTCCCTCCAAGTTGGAATTTCGGAGCGTGAAGAGAAGTATTGCCGACAAAACACTTACACAGCTTGATATGTCCTTGGCTCGCAGAGGGACGTAAAGAAGGTTTTAAGAGAATGTCTTGGCTTGCAGAGGACTGTTCTCTCTTCTTGGTTAAAATGGAGACTAATATTTCTTTTGGTTATTTCGTTTGGTGTCTTGTCCCCCAGCTTGGGCGACAAGAAGCTAGAAAAGAATGAATAGAAAAATATGCTAACGCTGGCTGCCGACATCAATATGCCGACGTACTTGTCACTCGCCCCCATGTTGGTTGCCACTTAGCATGGAAAGATCCGGCGAATATTAACTCTCTCTTGTGTCACACCTTTGTCAATGGTGACAGTGCCGTTGTCGTGCACTTCCGTGATTGCAAAGGGTCCGTTGGCCACGCTTCTGTGCTTGCTCTTCCTGTCCTTTGCCGCAATACGCACCATAACTTGGTCGCCCACGTGATAGAAATGCTGCAATCGAGCCAAATTAACTCGATCATTCTCGCGTAGAATCGCTTCAAAGCGACGCTTGCACAAGTAGTTCCAATTCGCTTCGTAAAGCTTGCGAGTTATGAGATCTTGTCCGAAGATCAACTGAGCCGGAGTAGTTCCTAGGATCGTATGGTAGCTTGTTCTAGCTGAAAATGCAGCATACTGCAATACATTACGCCAGTCAATGTCGGGGTTACACCGGATACAGTTGCTCAGTACCAAGTGTACTCGCTCACAAATTGCATTGGCTTGTGGATTCTTGGCGGATATTGGCTTTGGCTTCACTGCATAGCTTGCCAGCATCTCCTGGAACTCGCCGGTGTTAAATTCGTTTCCTCTGTCGAAGACAACCATCTTCGGGCGCGGATAACGGCATAACCAAGTCATATCAAAGTTTTCTGCTGTCGTTTTGCCCTGGTTGTTCGGCTGCACTGCCACTTCTAGCCAACGAGTTGCTTCGTCAATTATTGTCAGCGCATACTGGCGATCACGTCCGTACGGGCCTATGGTGTCCACATGTACCACATCAAATGGATCCACTACGTGCATGTCCCTCGGTGGTATTTTACCATAGGCTTGTGGTCCTCCATGTAATTTTGCCCGCTTGCAGGTCTTGCAATTTTTGCAGTAATTCACTATAGTTGTTTCCATACCGGACCAGTAAAATACACCTCGCATTGTGTGAAACTGTCGCTTTGCTCCAGGATGCACCAAGTTCAAATGATACCATTCAACCATCTCCAACCTCAAACCCTTAGGAATTACCACACGCTTTTGAAAGGTTAATAACCTCGCCCCCATGGTATTCTCAATACGATAGTCGGGATCTCCTGTGCCATTCAGACACTTCTGAATTAATGCTTGCACTAGGCCGTCTTCCTGCTGGTACTGTTTGATATAATCGCCTTTCAGCACACACTCCCCAGGGTCGATGAACAATGCTTCCACCTGATCTGTGGTCGACTCGTCAGATCTGGACTTGCACTCCATCCGTGAGAATGCGTCTGCTGCAATATTGGTTTTCCCTGGTATATATTTGCACTCCAGCCGATACTCAGCTAGCAGCAGCTTCCACCTCTTCACTCGCAAGTTCTCCGTAGGGTAGATAAGATTTTTGTGGTCAGTGTGAACCACAACAGGAAAGCCTAACAGCATTGTCCGATACTCCTTCAGGATCTCCACTACGGACAACAATTCCAACTCCATTGTTGTATAATTTTGCTGTGCTTCTGTCAACGTCCTCGAAAAACAGGCTATCAACTTTCCTTCTTGCTGGATTAGTCCTCCAAGCTGTTTACCACTTGCATCCGCATAGATATCAAATGGTTTCGAAAAATCTGGAAATGAGAGCAATACAGCTTCTGCTAAAGCTTTCTTGATTGCTTCAAATGCTTCATTCTCTATAGATGTCCACACAAAAGTTGCCTTCGGTGACGTCATCTTTGTGAGTGGCTTCAAAAGCGCAGACTTGTTCGGAATCATCTCTCTGTAGTAGTTGATAAGCCCCAAGAATCGTCTTAGCTGTCTCTTAGTTTTTGGAGCCTTTAATCGAGTAATCGCCACGATCTTCTTCTCCTGCGGCTGGATGCCATCGGCACTCAGATTAAATCCCAGGTACTCAACTGTCTTACAGAAGATATGACATTTCTTCCCATTCAAAGTAACGTTGTAGTTCTTCAAGCGCTCAAACACTACGCGCAAGTGCTTCACATGGTCTTCCGCGGTCTTGGAGAAAATAAGGATATCATCCAGATAGACTATAACGAAATCCAAGCCTCCTAGAATCTTCATCATACAGGCTTGGTACTCGTCTGGGGCTGTAGATATCCCCATCGGCAGTCTTTTATACTGGAACTTCCCGAAAGTAGTGCAGAATGCCGTATACTTCCTGCTTTTCTTAGCGATCTGCCTCGCATAGTAACCCATATTCGCATCCAACGACGAAAAATACCTAGCTCCACCTAGCTTCGCCAGCACCTCTCTGATAAGCGGGACGTAATACGGATGTCTCTTCAAGAATTGGTTCAGCACTCGAAAGTCGGTCAATAATCGCAACCTCCCGTCTATCTTCTTCAGAAAGAAAGCAGGCGAGGCCATTTCCGAGTCAAATATTTCTTCGAGTACATCCAGCTCTATAAGCCTATGTATTTCCTTGTAGGCAGCCTCTTCTTCGGATCTTGGAATCGAATAGGGTCTTGCATGCACCGGTTTAAAACTCTCAGTCACCGGTAGTACGTAGTCTGGCATCTTCACTTGGCAAACATGAATAACTCTTCCTCTAACTGTTCACTGTAGGTTCGTGGTACGTACGTGCGCCCCCAGCGTCCGTAAGCCTTTGCGAACTGCGTCCCGCTGTTCATGTCCAGGTCCTCTGAAGCTGTTATCCACGCATCCAGAGCTTCGTCCTCTAAAACCAACTGCAAGTGCAAATCCTTTTCGTCCGGTTGCCACTTCTTCAACTGGCACAGACGACCAAATTGGTGACTCCACTTCAGCCAGTCCTGAGCTGTTCCGCCACTAAAGCGGGGAAGCGTAACCTTTACGTACTCCCTGTCCTCATCCTCCGTCTTCTCACGGGTAGTAACTTGAAACACCACTTCCTTGCTAGTGCTCTTCTTGTCCTCCATTGTGATCTTCACGATCTTTACCACTTAGTCGTTCGTCAGCACTTCACTGATCTTTCGCTCTTGGGTGAGCTTCAACTTGTAGGTTGGGCCCTTCACCTCTGAACTAGTTCAGAGTGATATGTCCTTGGCTCGCAGAGGGACGTAAAGAAGGTTTTAAGAGAATGTCTTGGCTTGCAGAGGACTGTTCTCTCTTCTTGGTTAAAATGGAGACTAATATTTCTTTTGGTTATTTCGTTTGGTGTCTTGTCCCCCAGCTTGGGCGACAAGAAGCTAGAAAAGAATGAATAGAAAAATATGCTAACGCTGGCTGCCGACATCAATATGCCGACGTACTTGTCAAGCTACTGTTTCTTCCTTTTTCAGGCTCCAGAGGTTCTGCGTGACTGTCGATTGTGGGGGGAGAAGACCGACGTCTGGTGTGTCGGTATGTTGACTCTACAAATGGCAAACGGACTGGTGAAATACCCAACCGAACAAACATCCGAACAGTCCAAAGGTAAAACTTCCTCTCTCCGTCTCAATCGCTCCCTACAAAGCGCTACAGTTCGATCACCAATACGAAAACAAAAGCCAGAATCACCCGAGACACCTGGGGGCTCGAGACTACCTTCTCTGCCTGATTCTGCGTCCAAAAACCTCAAGAACTTCGTTCGAGCATGTACACAGCGAGACCCTCGTCAACGTCCATCGACCGAAGAGCTGATGGAGATGGGATTCTTCCGGATCGACCAGGCCAAAGAGACGAATGAAGTGCTACGGACAGTCTGTACTGATTTAGACGCAACCATGCGCAGACTCACGTCTGCCAGTCCAAAGCCACTCCGACGTAGGTCGAGACATTAACCCTTTGAATTATGGAATTTATTTGGAAATCAGGTCGTTGATCTTGGACGAGTTCGCACGGACAGCAGCGATAATATCTCTGGCCTGTTTCGTAAGTTGTGGGTTTAGTAACGCTCCAGTAGTAGCTAGAGATGTCTTCACTGGAGACTTGACCCCTTTGAGTTTGTTCTTCTTCTTGAAATGTTTCACCGATCGGTTCTTCAACGGAGACTCTGAGGAGCGGAAAACTGCTTCCGACGCTGAGGTGGCTAGTGTTTTGTCGCTGTTTTCTGCAGTGGAGAAGTTTTTCTGAATGGTTTCTTTGATGTAGTCTCTGATGTTGGAATTCTTCGCGCCGGTAGGGTAGAACAACTTGACCTCGTCGCTCTTATCGACCTTCGACAGCTTCCATTTGGTGGTTGATTCTGTCTGAGGCTTTGGTATCGACTTGGACGACGTCACAGGACGGAGAAGTGACGTGTCTGGGCTGAAAACGTTTGTGTGACTCAAATCTGGTAGCTGAATCGGCTCAAGCAGGAGATGAACTGAAGTGAGCAATTCGTCGAGACGAGCAGCTTCTTCATCTGGTGAGAGAACGACTGAGCTTTTACTTGTAGAATAGGACGGCAGACCACGATTCTTTTTCAGTTGCAGTTCGTGTGCTGCGATGTCTTTTCTTGATTTTGGAAGAAGACGAGTACACTGGAACGAGAGGACGTCGAGGAACGGAGGAGGGTCTACAAGAGAGGGACGGAAGGTCCAGGAGTGATTCGTTGCTGTTGATACTGGGGAGCTGTCGATTTCTGCTACATTGGGATCCATTAATCCACTAGGATCGACAAATTCCGTTATGTTGGCGACTGTTCTGGAAAACCGTTTAATAAAAGTGTTTTGAAGTTTTTACGCATGTTCCTTAGAGACCAGATCGCACATATCGCGAATGAAGTTTTTGGTCACGGGGTTAGCAGCGGCGTCCAGGCCGTTCTTCAGTACTCCCAAAGGCAAATCTGCTGTTAGACACTCACAAACGAGCTTCAGAATAGACAAATGTCCGTGACAAGCAGCAAAAACGAAAGTCTCGTGCATAAATTTCCGAGGGACATGCTCTTCGACAGAGAGAAGTTTCAAAATCTCCTTCATGAGTCCAGTTTTATTGCGACGAACGGCTTCCACAAATGCTTTTTTCACGAATTCAGGTGGAGTGCGATGCTTGTCGTATAGGATCAACATCATCTCCCTTTTCTCGTTTTGAACAGCATCCAGAAATGCTTTACCCAAGGTTTTGGAGGTTAAACGTTCATCGTCTCGCATACATTTCAAGGCTTGTTGCTTCAGCGCCAAAGTAATTTTCATTCAGAGACGTCAATACACGCAGAAACGCCTTCCCGATCGAATTCGACGGGATGCACTGCTGCTTGTACAAGGCCAGGATAAAAATTGACTGCTCTTTCGAACGCAGCGTTAATAGCCTGATCTGACATCTTCTCAGTCTCAACGAGAAGATTCACTGCTGCACTGGTGTTTGCACGTCCAAAGCCACGCTCGATGCATTGTAATGGGACCAACTTGTAAAAGAACCTGACGGTGTCGATGCATTCAGGTTTTTATACCCAGAACATGCTTTTTCGAAAGCTTCCTCGAACGCCTCGGAAGATACGCACTGCGTATTACGCAGCCACTTTCAACCAAGAACTTGACGACTTGAGTATGTGCTTCACCTGCTGCATCTGTTAACGCTTGTCCAACCAACTCCGAGTTGTTGCATCCATTGTTGTACAGATATTCCACAGCATTAAGGTCTCCCAAATGCGCCACCTTGACCAACAGATTTCGTCCGTAAATCTTCTGAATTCTCTCAGCTACGAGTATTTCTCCTTTGTCCACCGCTACAACAAAAACCTTTTCCAAGTGCCAAATTGCGTGTCCTAGGTCTACATGTAGAAGAAACTCTGCCACGTGGACGTGACCAGCGATAATTGCCTTGGGAAGAGTATCCGCTAATTGCAGCTCTGAGCACACGCCTTTAGTTGACTCGTGCTCAGCCATAAACGTCACCACTTCCAACTGCCCACGCTCTACGCCTTAATCAAAAATCTTCTTAACCTCGAATCGCGCGGGTATCGCGAAACACTTCCTGGATGTAGTAGGGGATGTTGAGCCAAGCCAAGTCGTTCGTCTCTATTGCCATCCAGAGAGCTTCCTCCGGCGTCATTAACAGCGTGTCCAGGAGGTTTAGGACGTGGGAGAGAGTTGAGATTTCGTCTGGTAACGTAATGTTCTTGAGACGCTCGTAAGGTACTTGTCGAACCGCTTCGGACGCGTGTGTATTGCATTCTTCTAGGTTTAATGATGTTTGAGCACACTTAACTTGTATTGGAGGCTTGTCGTCGCCATGATCACGTTTAACCATAGTGAAAAAATCAAATATGTTCACAAACCGCTGCTTTGGTTTGAACGTAGGAACCCATCTAAACTAAATTTCAGAAAACCCGACTCAATTTCAGAGAACCGATCCAAAATATTGTGCTCCGTACACCAGTTCAGAATTTTGACAAGTTGTCGATCCTAGATGGAAAATTTGTCATTTATGGATCCCACTGCAGCGGAAATTGACGGATCTCCAGTATCAACAGCAACGAATCACTCCTCGATCCTCAGTCCCTCTCTTGTAGACCCTCCTCCGTTCCTGGACGTATTGCTTCGCGTTATTTTCGAATTATATTAATACTATCAAATGCGAGGTTGCCAAGCTAAGCATGTAAACCAGAATCACTCCAGAGTACAGTGACTCTGAAGCAGCAGCACTTAGAGGATGGAATCGTTATTGTATCTTACAGGTAGATAGTTGTTGCAAATATAAACGATTACAGGGTATCCCTTTTCGGTTTGAGCAAATGGCTTTGATCCGAGTGATCTGTACAACTTGGATCGTCATCACTCGATATTTTCAAATCGGAGATTGATTCCAGGATGGGAGGTTTTAAAAGAGCACCAACCGACGGTTGGCAACCAGTGAGAGGCAACTTAGTAACTGAACTTTAGCTGGACTACATCTTGCAGACTATTAATAATAGGAAATGCAAGTTGTGCTATGCAACTTTCACACAACTAACCGGTACAGATGGCAGAAGCAATTTGCCAGTGGTCTATTACATGTCGTACTGTGCCGGTGGCTATTTTGAATCATAGAAGCGTCTCCGATGTGACGATAACTGAAGTCTTTACGTTATTCTTATACACAATGTAATTGAATCTCGTAACGTTTATATTGTAACACGTGGTGGAGCACGTGGGGCCCAAGTTGTCTTAGCAGATCCTACGTAAGACTCGAGAAAGATGGTGGGCAGAGGTGAACGCCTTCGAGCTCTTCTTCACTGTGGACGAGGTCTCTGATGATTGCAAGCCACGACGTCGTACGTCTGGTGGCGTCCTCTTCACGCTAGGAGGTGTATAGCATTAAGCTTATTTACGACGAAATCTTACGATTTACTACAGTAGTATGTTGGACAGGTAGATCCTAATACAAATCGTTGATGTCAAAACCCCTAAGATCTTAGGATCACAAATGGCACTGTAATAACGATCGTCATTTGCCAACAAAGTTGATCCTGTGATAATATTCGGACAGTATGTCACATACGTAGCCAACCGTACAGGTACAGCATCGCGGACGTTGTGGCAACAGGGCACTGCTGTCGGAAAGCTTTTGGGGCAGCTCGATCCTCACTTTTCAATTTTCTGTCTTCCTTAAGCCAAGTAACAAACGACATGCGTCTCTCTCAAGTTCTGGTGATTGCCGCAGCGTCCTTGCTTTTCGCAAGCGACACGATTGCTGTTGCCACTTCCAACCAGGCCAAGATCTCCAAGATGGCGCAGAGCAGTCCGAACCAGCGACTTCTGAGGAGTAACAAGTACTCCGTCAAGGAAGAAGACGAGTCTGAGGACTCCGTGGACTTTGGCAAACGTGGATTCGCTACTAATGACGAAGAGGACTTGGAAGAACGGAGCCCTTTGTCTAACGCTATAGTGGCGAAGCTTGATGACATTGCTGCAGGTTGGGGAACTACTTATTATAAAATTGCTATGGGCCAGTCATCAGTCTCGGAAGCCAAGATCAACGCATTGCTTGCCATGCGTGACGCGTTCATCAGTAACAACAAGAAGGAAAAGGAACTGGCAAGGGGGATGCTAATGCTAGCGAACAAGAGCTAGAAGCCGCTTCTGCTGCGAACGTGTCCAGTCCTGAACAAGCAACATGTGATTTCTTTGCAATTTGAGGAAAATAATAGATGACTTCTCAATTTGTTAGTTGTGTATTTGGCTATTTGTTCCGATTTATCATTTAAAAAGAAACCTGAGAAGGAGGAAGAGCAGCACTCCAAGGACTCGTGGACACCGAGGTCGGATGCTTCTCTACTGGTGGCGATGGCGATTTTTGGCGATGAGTGTCCAGATGATATCGAGTTAATTATTACCAAGTCCGCTTCAGCAACCATGATGATCTTAATGCCAAAGGGTAGTTTGATTTGGAAAGAATCTCAAAGGTGAGGAAAATAGTTTTCCACGTGCACAACAAACCCTCTCCTTAACCCTATCGTAGTACGAGGTAGCAAATTGCTGCCTTCAACCACTTTGTCGAAAGTTGGGATCTCAAAGATGCGGTTAAAAGGAAGCATTCTGCTTCCTTTTAACAGTACAGTAGGCACTTCCATTAAAAAACATTAGGTGAAGAGACTGAAAGTGACTGAAGTGGACAGTGGAAATAAGGAAGAAGAACCGCAGACTCTTCTTCGTTAATTGAGAGAAGGCGAAGGACCTGGTCAAATTCCACAAACGATATTTCTACCGTGCGATCTGGTGGTTTATGGATAATGTGTTAGTACATTCGGAAATGCCAGTCTGCTGTGACCAGACAATGGGAATGAATTTATATATATTTTACGTAGCTGCCACACGATAGTTATCACGTTGAATCAAGCGCGAGTTCTGGATGAGAATGGTAACTTCGATGTATATGAAATTTTGTCAAATGCATCCGGTCTTTCTTCAAAGCTAACAGTAAGAGATGGAAGTTCCTGTGAGCAAGAATAGCCGAAGTCCCTGAAGTAACAGCAAGGACAAGGACAACTTCAACGAGATCTTAACCCATGGGACGCAGCTGTACCCAGTAACGAGCGGCGGAGAATGAGCCTGAAGAGACGCAACCCAAGATCTCACTTCCGAATTAGACGCCAACCCAAGACCCGACTTCCGAATTAGACGCCAACCCGAAGAGTTCGAGAGTAGCAGCGCGGTGGACGAGCAGTTGACTAGCTAACCCTACACTAATACAAATAGGAAGCGCGCAAGCGTATCCGGCGGGAGGACGTCAGTTGAGTCCTCGGCGGCCATCTGTGTGTTGAAGTTGCTGAGAGCTAAACGACATACGACCTGACGGAGAAGAGATAAACTCATTGCAAAACGGGTAGATAAAATACCGTTGCTTACTTGGTGGTCATACAGGGGCTGATCAAAACGGTCGGTCTCTCACGAGAACCCGCAAACGGTTGCTGATTGAGAATATTGCTCTATCGAGAGAAGCCGACACGAGACTCAGCCTCAGAGGGCACGAACTCGCCGCAGAAGATTTGATTTGAGACGACTGGAGATTTCTTGACGTGGGTTTTGAAGCTGAATTTGAATTTGACCGTGGATCTGGATAATTGAACTTGTTGACTTTGAGTGTGATTGATTCTTCAGATAGAGTGAGAGCGGAAGTGTGTGAGAGAGCGGAAGACGACTGAACGGTATAAGAGGTAACCAGTCCTTTTTCCCGGAACGTTTGTCTGAGAGAGTGGGAACGGAAGTGTGAGAGAGGAAGACGACTGAACGGCATAAGAGGTAACCAGTCCTTTTTCCCGGGAGGTTTGTCTGTGAGAAGCGGAAGTGTGAAAGACGATTGAACGGTATAAGAGGTAACCAGTCCTTTTTCCCGGGAAGTTTGTCTGTGATATTGAGAAGAAGAGCGTTTGATTTGAGCTGTGCTAATTAATGATTGAGATGAACCAAGAACCGATGAACCGTGGAGCCGCAGAAGAGGAGATTGCTAGAGCTGTAGAGAATGAGTTGGGACCCGAACCCGAGAGATGTGCTGTTCAAGCACCCCCGACTGTTGTTGTAGTCCGCAAACATCGCCTGAAGCTGGATATTAATGACTTCACTGGCCGTGGAGATCCGCAAATTGAGTGGTGGTTGAAAGCAGCAGAGCAAGCAGCAGAACGTCAACGTGTACTAGCCGGTGAGACCTGGACACCACTTGAGATGTACTATGGAGTGTCCAAGCACCTGAAGGATGCCGCAGAGAAGTGGTTTTGCAGCATTTGTACAAGAATACCGACAGAAGACCGAACTTTCGAGAACTTAGCCACACTTTTGAAGCGAAGATTTGGAAAACACGAGAGTAAGCTCAAGACGCAGATGCGAATGGCAAGACGTGCTCAACAGCCCGGAGAAAGACTTGACGACTATGCAGCAAATCTGTCTAGTATCGGCATTGTGCACGACAACATTCCTGACTATTGGTACGTGGAGAGTTTCCTACGCGGGATCAACAACGAAGCGTCGGCCATGTTTGTTCGAGGCGCCAAACCTAAAACACTGGAAGATGCAGTTCGATATGCTGTGGACTATTGCGGTGACTATGGCGAAGGCTACGACATGAACGACTGGAAGGTTGCAGCCCGTCGGTATCGCAGAGCTCCAGAACCTGAACAACGAGTGAGTGACGGACAAGACGATGGACAACCCACTGAAGGAGCACAATTACACCTTGATGCACGTGGACAACAAGTTCTGAAGGAAATAGCAGCTGAAGTACGTAGTTGCGCAGCAGCAATGACAGCAGCCCAAACGACAGCAGCAATGACCGCAGCTCAACCGACAGCAGCACCAACAACGAAGTCTCTGAAGCGGAAAAGAAGACGAAAACGCATCAGCGAGAGAAGTAACTCAGAGATCTGGAGACGACGTAAAACGGAGACCGAGTGTTTTGACTGTGGAGAACTTGGACATTGGCACCTGGAATGTCCGTTGAGAAACGTTGATGCTCGTGAGTGTTAGTCTGTACTGAAAACTGAAGATGCCTGAAGCTGATGAACTTGAAGCCGTACCTGAAGTTAACATTTGAAGCTGAAGCCAAAGCCACAAGAATGAAGAGCGAAACCGAGTGAATGAATGACGCGAACACGGAAACGATGAGCTGAACTACCCGTAGTCGATGAACAAGAGCCTGACGATGAAGCACCTGTAGGCTAACAACGGCAAGAATGACGAGAATCCTGGGGGAAGAGCATAACTGGGAGAAATACGGCTACAAGACTGACGACAATCACCAAGCTGAATCTGGGGGAAGAGCAGCTGATGACCAGTTTGGACGAAGAGCAGATGAGGAAAAGAAGAAGAATGAGTGCCAAAAGAATGCTGGACGAGACCAAGACATGATGCAGAAGCTGAAGCTGAAGATACACTCTTCACGACGAAGACGAACATGCTCCAACATTGATCTGACGACGAGCAGCCGACTGTGGACGACGAAACCATGGTTGCCGATACAGGTAATCGGTACCATCGGGGACGATGGTTGAACCGAGGGAAGAGAGTAAGAGATGGAAGTTCCTGTGAGCAAGAATAGCCGAAGTCCCTGAAGTAACAGCAAGGACAAGGACAACTTCAACGAGATCTTAACCCATGGGACGCAGCTGTACCCAGTAACGAGCGGCGGAGAATGAGCCTGAAGAGACGCAACCCAAGATCTCACTTCCGAATTAGACGCCAACCCAAGACCCGACTTCCGAATTAGACGCCAACCCGAAGAGTTCGAGAGTAGCAGCGCGGTGGACGAGCAGTTGACTAGCTAACCCTACACTAATACAAATAGGAAGCGCGCAAGCGTATCCGGCGGGAGGACGTCAGTTGAGTCCTCGGCGGCCATCTGTGTGTTGAAGTTGCTGAGAGCTAAACGACATACGACCTGACGGAGAAGAGATAAACTCATTGCAAAACGGGTAGATAAAATACCGTTGCTTACTTAACTATGGCATTTTACCTCAAAGATACAGCGTTTGCAACTCGCAGTTCGTACCGGACACACCACCGTGGCGCTGATCGACAGCGCTTAGCAGTGACGGAACTAGGAGCTTCCACATAAGTGATACAAGGTCTTTCCCCCGCGTTGTCTGCACCACCAGCTCAGTACCACAGAACTTGCCTTCCACCCGACCCTAGCGAGGCCAGCCACAGACCAGAGCTGCTCAGCGTGCACTGGAAATGCTTTCGCTCTCTTTCACAGAGAATGAAGATCAGGAAGGGGACTCTACCTCAGCGTCAGCCCCTGCCACAATGCGTTCCAGCTCAGCCTGTGGCTGACCTGACCAGTGGAGCTGGCCCAGATCCTGACCTGGATCCGACGCTGGCAGCTGCTTGCGGTCTCAAAGCTTCTCCTCCGGGTACTTTTAGTCGCCAGCTCCACCTGCATGTTCTGCAGAAGCACATGGGTGATGCTGAGCAGCTACTGACTGAGCTTGTGATCACGAAATTCCCGAGACTCATCGATGCAATGCACAAATACCTGCTGACGTTTACGCAGCCGATCGCTGGCGGAGACATTTCACTAGTGGGGCATCGACTCCAAGACCAGGAAGACGTCACTGCTCCTGCTGTTAGGCAAGATTCCAATGGCAATCGTCGAGCTATATTCTATCATACCGTCAAAATTCCCACCTGGTCTGACCGAATCCAACCGGAACCGGTTTCATTATACTAATCCAAAATTCATTTTTGTGACAAAACTAAATAGTGACTTTGGAAAGTTCTCGTGCTGGTGGCTAGTGCTGGGAGTCTCGTGTGGGTGGCCGGCGCTGGGAGTCTCGTGCAGGTGGCTAGTGCTGGGAGTCTCGTGTGGGTGACTGGTGCTGTCGCGTGGTGGTGGCTGGTGCTGAGACTCGCGTGGTGGTGGTTGGTGCTGGGAGTCCTGTGGTGGTGGCGTGTGCTGGGAGTCGCGTGGTGGTGACTGGTGCTGAGAGTCGCGTGGTGGTGGCTGGTGCTGAGACTCGCGTGGTGGTGGTTGGTGCTGGAGTTGCGTGGTGGTGGCCGGTGCTGGGAGTCCTGTGGTGGTGGCGTGTGCTGGGAGTCTCGCGTGGGTGGCCGGCGCTGGGAGACTCGTGCTGATGGCTGGTGCTGAGAGTCGCGTGGTGGTGGCTGTTGCTGAGACTCGCGTGGTGGTGGTTGGTGCTGGAGGCGCGTGGAGGTGGCTGGTGCTGGAGTTACGTGGTGGTGGCCTGCTGGAGTTGCGTGGTGGTGGCCGGTGCTGGGAGTCATGTGGTGGTGGCCTGTGCTGGAGTTACGTGGGTGCTGGGAGCAGCTATCCGGCGACGGCAGCTCGCCATCACGTTGGTTTGACAAATTGTAGAATGCAATGTGGTGATGTTTCCTGTGGCGGTCCTTCCGGAAGAAGGTAGCAGCTTTTGCTGCTGGCTGGTTCAACTCCAGCATCCGTCTAAGCATTAACTTTATCCCGTTGTATTGTTTACTTTCTCTGTTTTTTTGTAGGTTACGTCGAAGGTCGATGACGAATGAAGGCAGGAAGAGCGGCTGATGGAGTTGGGTCAATGATGAGTCCATTTTCCACGCGCTCGTGGAACGCTGCGATTTGCGTCTCAAGCTTCCCAGCTTTATGAAACTTACGGAAAGCTTTTACAGCCGTGCCTGCTGCAACAGCAGAAGATTCGTTGGACTTCAAGAAGGCAAGTGCGTTCGCTTGGGCCTTCTCGCCTAAGGCTAACACCTCGCTTTTGAAAGCTGGGGAAGCAACATCCAGGGCAAATCCAGAAGGTAAGAACAGCATCATGTACCCTGTGGCGTGTCGTAACTCATACAACGTTGTCTTTTTCATAGAGGGCGAAGTATACACGCGTGGCTCCGCCGTGAACCAATCGTACCAGACGTCTGAAAGCGACTGATACCCCTTCTTCTTGGAACGCACGGTTCGAGTTAGTTGCTGTGGCGCCCCCATGCGTTCAGGCTGGTCAACAGCAGGTGCTTGTTCTGGCGCACCAGGTACGACTTTGGTTACGGAGGAGTGCAGATGTGACTCAACAGCTAACAGGCGTTTCTCTAGCTGCCTATTTTGCAGGATGAGAACATTGATCTGCTCTGACTGGTGCTTCACGAGATCCAGGAGTTCCATTGAATTTGAGTCACGGTCGGTGGGCGCGTCCGTCCTAAGCGCCGGTGGGGTAAAGGCACTCCGAATCGTGTTGCTCCACGCAAGCAACTCAGCCTCTCCAATAGACCGTTCAGACAAGACCTCCCGAATTCGGGAAATCAATGCATTCTCGTTTGATAACAAGAGCATCTCAGGGTAATGCATTACGAGGGTGGCTGTCAAAACTTCTGCTACGTCCTCGTCGATGTTGAGAGTGACGTCGGAAAAACCCAAGGTGTTCGAAAACAGCAGCGCCTGAAACTTTAGAGCACGGGCCAATATCGGTTGTTCAAGTGTGCGCAACGAAGGCAACCGAGCACCTTCCTTGGGCTTCCACCCACTCAACACTCGTGCTACATTCTGGTCTGCCTGGGTCGTGCCCAGCATATAGCCAAAGGCTTTATTAACGCGGTCGAGCTGCCAGCCTCCTCGCTCAATAATCCAGTTTTCAGCCACGCTCCCGTCGTTGGCGTGCATGGCGGCACCGCGTCGGAATGAGTGCGATGTAAGTCCGATGGTGAGTCTAATTTGTTTCTCATCGCCCAACGTTTTCACTCTAACCAACAATCTGTTCACGTAAGCTTGTGCACCAGGGACTGTCCGCTTGGGTGCTGACTGTGAATCTTCCAAGAGAGCAGGAATGTTGTCAACCTCTAGGAGCTCTACGAGGCTCAGCTCTTCAACGTCGACTGCGCATGCGGTGCTACGCCTTGTAGAGAGGAACTGAGGGAAGATGCGCTTACTTGGGGCAGTTTGCATTGCCAGCGCTGACGCCAATGTGAATAGAGGACACGTAAGAAAGTTTGAGGGGTCTTTGAAAAGGGAAATGCCTTGTAACAAAGCCGTTTTCACCCTCTTGAAGCGCAGGAACAGCACACCACCTAACATAACAATATTAATACAACAGTTTTTTAAAAAGTAAAATAAAAAGCTACCGGGTAGTATAGAAAGCTGTTGCTTCTCAAGTTGCTCTGCGTCGGAGCTGCGACCGTACATATACCACATCATGACGACCAGTGAGGCATCGAGATAAATACTTTCGGCGGCAGACGTATACAGGAGGCGAACGATATTTTCCAGATCTTGCTTGGAACAAGGGGGTGCTTTCTTTTCAAACGCGCCATCTTCTCGATTGTTGCAGTACTTACCAAGACCAGACAGAATTTTTTGTAGCTGCGGCTTCACTATTCCACCTTGCTGCGGATACTTATCCAGTAGCCAGTTCTTCACATTTCCGAAATATGCCAGACACGTATTTGTAGATCGAGATTTGTCTGTTGATCTCGCTAGGGAATATGCATACTTATCTAAAATGACTCGAAGCACTTTACCAGTTTTGTCGGCGTCAATAAGTTGATGGACAGCATCGAGTGCTATGCTCTCCGACGCAAGGAACGTTGTGAACGAGTTGATGGCAGTCGTCCTGGCCTTCTTGCTGTTTGCTGGAGCCAACGACGCGATGGACATGGCTTCAGCTCAGCAAACTGCTTATGTTTGTGAATTCCCAACTACCGTCAGATTGGTAGGAAACTTCTGCATATTTTTAGTACATGCATTACTATGAAAGTTTGTATTGAATACAAAATATTTTGAGAATATTCCAACTAAATATGGTTGGAAAAGTTGGAGATTCTTTTAAGCTCTCTCATTGGCTATAATTTTGTCGTTGTCTAGTTTCATTGGCTCATTCAAGCTACAGGAGCTACTGTCAGTTGGATTATAGTGGATATTATACCATATCACATTGATCTTTCAAAGAATTGTTGAAAAGCCGTTACACGCCCACTTTTCCCCTCTTTGTCTTGGAGAACGAGTCAGTGTGTTAATTGAAGCCAGCGTTTGTTAAAGGTGGAGGCAGGCGAGCGGCTAATGAGGAAGTGACTAACGCCAGAAGAACTGTGGACAATTCAGGGGTGTTGAACGATTTCGAGATAACTCGAGAGCGGTAAGCTTTCAAATGGATCGTATACGGACCTGACCTGGGGTTGCACCCCCAGACCCCCGCAGTAGAAAAACAAGTTCCGGTTCGTGTTGCGTGTCCGTTCGCTGGGGAGCTCGTCTCTGGGCCCGCCTACGCAAGTACCGCGCGGCCCTGCTTCGCGGGCACCCCGCGCGGGATTGCTACGTCTTCGCTCCTCGCGCCCGGATGGACGGCTCGATCCAAGCTGAAAGAAACCAAAAGTATCAAAGGTAAAAGGAGGTAAAAAGGCAACTTTTATGCGTCTGATTCCAGCTAGCCGAGCTTCCGTCAGACCCAAGCAGAAAGCAAATTCGAAATAAATCGAGGAAATAATGCTATTTGTGGATAACCTTGTCTCTTATGAAGATATTACCGTGGAGGCTTTCGAAGATGCGGTCAAGACCAAAGAATTCTCTGTTGCTGGTATTGGTGATACAACGCATGCCACCCGACCTATGTTCGAGTCGGCAGTTTTCAAGCGACCCAAAGCGTTCTTGATCACCGACAAGCCCATGTAAATTCTAGAGACAGGTGCCCGCTTTGTTTTACCAGGTAACCTGATGAAGGCTATTTTCGTGGCTTGGTAAATTGTTCACCAAGTTTTTGGTGAAGTGTTGGTGAAATTGTGGGGACGTCACCAACAGTTTGCGTCTCTGCTTCAAAACGTACCAACATTGCCGCCGTCTTTGTTTTATATAGAATCTTTGGTACTCAAGTGCTTAGATTCTGCTAAGAATGTAATAATGCGAGAGCAACCGCTCAGTGACAAGAACCCTACCGCTACTAGCTTGGAGTGCCGATTTTAGATGTGGTAACCTTCTCCATTCTGGATACCGAGCACATGAAGTTGTGGTATGAGGTATCGAGAAAGCTTCTCAAGGCCCGAAAGCCAATCAAGTTTGTAAAAAAATATCAATAGAAAGCGGTCCTGAATCTAAGAAACAGCAACAGATTCTGAAGGCGATACCGCACATGGGTCTATCATACTGGCGGGCACGACATCCATTTTACGGAGCTCGCTTGATTTGGAGATGAAAGCTGGTTAAATGATGCATGTGTGTATCTGGCATCGCAATGTGCTGCTGAGGAAGCAACACAGATATCCTGGCGCCAGCCCAAGATAACGAGTGTTGTCGACCCCATTTACTTGCAAATGGCAGACGTGGAAAGCAGAAAAGGGTTAATCGACACTAGCAATCGCATCTTCAGCCAAATACAGGCGAATCGAATTGTATGCTGCCCGATTTATATTAACGTGATGTTCCTTCAATGCTGTGGTATTATCTTTGGCATGGAACGTCAAACCGTACCTTTTTCATAGAGAGAATTTCCTAAGAATGGTGGATTATATTTTCGACAGCCGATTTTAACCGATTGTGGCTACTGCGATGGAAGTTAAAAACTTCCCAGGCCAGCTACAAGACGACGGTTATAGCTGTGGAGTATTGATTGTTCTCTGGTTTGAACAGTACATGTCTATCGCCCGAGCTACTCCTCCCGACCAGAGTATCCCCGTTCCCTGCGGAAACGAACTGCACCCTAATGACCTGACGTACATGTGTTTCAAGCACCTTTCCTACGTATTTGATCGCGTAGTGGTAGATGGAGAATCGATCAGTAATGCATGAATATATGATTTGTATAAGGAGCAAAGTTTGTTATGTGTGGATCTAGTGCTGGTGCGCAGTACGCTAGCAAGAGATCCGCAACGATTGTTCCACGCAAATTTAAACATTTTTCTCTAAATACCGCACTGGTACCGGTACTGGTCTTCGCCATATGACACTCATTTTCGCCCGTTCTTTAATGAAACCTTGGTAGAGTCTATTAAAATGGCAGCTGTTGCAGACAAGGATTATAGTACTGGAAATATACACGACTATGGCCAGGATTAATCCGATTGTCAATATATATCTTACATCAGTGTCCATATGGGGAAAATACGGGAAGATACTGAAAGATTTGTTGGGGACGGGTAAGTTACGTATTATGTGGTTCAGAATCACCCAGGATTAATCCTGGATGTGTACATGTAAATAATCATGTTGTGACGAAATTGTGGTAACAATCTATCACTGGAGGACTAACCCTGTGTAAATAACGTACATGTAATAATCCTGTTAAGACTACAGCTATACGATCGCCTATGTAGACGCCAAGAGCGGCTCTTTAAAGAACTTCTATCTGTAGGAGGTGAAAAATGAAGAAACAACCATTATGAAGATGAAGAATCATGTTTTAGTAGCTGTTAAACGTCTGAATGTTTCCATAGTATCAGCACACGATGGCTTATCGCCATCTGTGTAAGTTGAGTTGGGGGAACTACTTCATCGTCATTGCTCTTGTCGTCGCTGCTCGGAGGTGGCAATTTCTCCTACGTACCACCATCTTCAGCATGTGGCGTCACCCTTGAGGCTTCCACAGCAAGTAGACGGCCCGTCTATAGTTAGTACAACAGCTCAACCCGTCTGTGAGTAAGCGCAGTCTTGCTCATGCCCGGAGGTGCACCCTTACAAACCTGCCGAATAAACATCCAGAACACATATACTCCGCAGCTGAACGGATTAAACGGCTGTGGTGTAGAGGACTGCGAAGCGACACCACGCGGGTTCACTCACACACAGAGGGGCCGGACTGCCAACTAACGGAGGGGGTACTCCGATCGACCGTGGGGTCTGGAGATCTTCTCACCTTGTGTACCCGTTGGCCCGGCGGGGTTAACGCTCTTCCTGGGTGACCTGAAAGAGATCAAGGGTTTGTTCTTGGTTGAGCTGGATTGTGGACGGCACTCAGTGGTAGTCGGTTGACGATCTTATGGATACTTCTTCACTTGATCGTCCGTAGGGTTGAATAGATCGAGGCTTGAATAAACTTGATCATTCTTAGGGTTGTCCTTCGGGCTTGTGTTGTTCCAAAGGGGGGGGGGGGGCAATGTGTTTCCAATGTCGATGCTTGGATCGCCTACTGTTAGCGGTGGGGTTGAGGGGTGGAGAGAGAAGCGTAGACCTGGTCAAGCTTTCCAGGTGTCGGTGCATGTCTTGTCCTTGAGCGTCTTGAGGTTCCTTCGTCAAGGGGGGGGGGGGGGGGCAATATACTTCCCAGCCTTGGAATATCCGGAAAACCACTTGCGTGCTACAAGGAAAATCTCTCTCTCTCACCATCTTAAATCTTTCCTATCCACTTCTTTCGTCCCACCATCTGCCCATCCCCTTTGCAGCTGACTGGATACCTTGAACTTCAACCGATGTACCCCTAGACAGGTACATGTGACTCTTGATCATGCAGCGTACTGGAATCATCGCACCATGTCGATCCACTACTCGATCACGATCGGGCGCGTGTATCGAAACGTTTGCACCTTTCGATCCACCTTGATCAGTACCCGAATTTCGGTAAACTTCCAGAACCCACTTCGATCCATCGATCAGTACCCAAAATTTGGTACTCCATCAGAATCAGTCTCAGACCGAATCACATCTGAGGCGCCCAGCTGATCAAATCACTTGCCCACCTTGATCACAATCAATCAGGCAACATCATCCAGCGACTTTTCTCCCCACAATCGCCCTCTGTCAGTGGCGACGTAACACAGTGGCTGAGGCGCGGATACAAGCGCGCACTCTGTAATCCTCGGCTCCTTTACCATATCTCGGCTTCGTATGTTTTCATCAAGCTCTCCACCTGCTGATATAAGCCATGCATAGTACCGAGCTCACTGGTACGTCTTCATCAAGACCTGCGCCTTCTCCAGCATCACTGACACCTTCCGCTCCGCTGACGTTGCTGAACTAGGTCCTCCCGATGTCGCTGCACCTCCCGCTGCTGCCGATGACCATCAGGACAAAGATCCACTCAATTCCACAGCTCCAGTGGGTACGTATGCCATATTGAAAAGCTCCAATTAGTCCATTTGCCCACTTATTGTGAAATATTACACTATTGTAGATCACAATATGCCACTTCGAAACAATCCAGCTCCAGTTCGCACCGAGTCGCCCTCGCAGCCTGTCACCAGTGGGACCGACGGTACAATCTTCTGTTGTACGGTCGCATAGTGGTCTCGTATCCCTGACATCCGACGTATCCGTTCACAGGTGATCGAGGCCAACGACTCCACTCGCGATACATCCGCACAGTACAGAATGCAGGACATCTGGCTCATCCCAACATTACACCGCTTCCGCTTGATGTACCTCTCCTCAGGTCCAGCATATCGGCCATCGAGAACGCTCTTGAGCGATAAGTCCAGTTTCAGCAACTCCAGCACGACTATGAAATTCTCCAACGACAATTGAGTGCTGCAGAAAGCCGAATCGCTGTTCTGGAGACCCAGTTTGATCAAGCGGTTCAATTAGCTTCACCGTTCGTGCAGTATTGCCAACAGTGATATAGTTCGGTCCACCATGACTTACAACAGGCCCGGCAACAGTATAACGAAGTCGTCGAATCCTTGGAGAGCCGTGCAGGAGACACCAACCGGATCGCTGACTTCGAAGGCCAACTTAAGGATATGCAGCACCAGCACGAGGTTATCATCGCCAATTTCAACCAAACGATCAGCGATCTCAACCAGACGGTTGACGACCTATCAGTCCGGCTAGCTGTCGCCCTGCTGCAGACTGCCGCACAAACCGTTTCACCTGCGAATTACCAAGAGCTCCGTCGATTCCAATCTGATCTTGATTCAGCCACTGCTGCTCACGCCGAAGTTCAAGCGATATATATCCGCTATCAGCTACAGGCCCGACGCATCACCGAGACCGGCGACCACGCGCAGACTCAGCAGGCATTACTGGAGGCTCAAGATTTGGGCCGGTCGTTAGCGGTCTTGAATAAAGCCCTGGAAGATGCTGCGAAACCGCTGAAACGTCAGATCGGTTCCGTCGAGCAGCTACATCAGCAGGTACGATCAAGTGCCATGGAGGGAGAACGTGATCGACTACTGCTCGAACGCAACACTATGAGCCAACAACTCGCCAGCATATACAAGTTCCTTCTGGTGGAAACTCAGAAGAGACTTCGGCTCCCAGGCAGCCTTCATCAGCGGTCTTGCAGGTACTAACGCCTCCCAACCCTTCGTCCCGCAAGCGCAACCGTTCAACTTCGGAGGAGGCGCCGTCCCAGTCCAAGAAACGACGGTCCTCAAGTGGTTCCTACAGCCAATCCGGGTGGATTCTGGGAACGAGGAGGGCAAGGAAGAAGATGCGAACTCTGACGGTAGTGATAGATCGATCGGTCAGCATAACCAGGCTCCAGGCAGTTCAGGAGCCGGTGGACCTGATAGTCCACCCAGTACAAGTTCCAACAGCTCGGATGGCGAGTCCGACAGCTGATCCAGCTCGAACGGGTTCCTGTCAGCCAACGCCCTGGGCCAGCTGCCACAGGCTTCGATCGGGTGCAACCAGTGGATCCCCGGATACTAGTTTGCTCGACACTTCGCTCGGCGAGACGTGGATCCTTGGCCTGTAACACCGGTCCGGCATATCGACTTACACCACCTCACCGTCGACAATTTGTTTCGCGATTGGAGTTGTCCTGAGTATTGGGTATTCCCAGCGAGACACGGAGCACCGAACCAATCAATGTGGAGTCCCAGTCTCGTTACGGAAGCCAACGTTAGACGCTTGTACGATGCCGAACCTTGGACAGCGCTACGGGTGTCGGTTTCCCCTCGCTCGTTCGATCCCAAGGGGTGGTTTAACCACTTCAAACGGAAGTACGAAGAGGAAGAGCTCCAAACTTTCTGGGAATCAACACACCACTTCACCATCCCATCCCAGTTGCGTCAGCACAGCCCCTATCTCGACCAGCTCTGTATAGACCGCAAACAGCGACGTTCACGTACCGGCCCCAAGTGGAAGAAGATCTTGGCGATTATCCTCCGTGGGATTGTTAGAGGCTGTTTTTGGACCCGTTCATTCTGCATTTTTCGCGCAAGGGTGAGCAGGGCACCTGGTACCCTGGTCTCGGAGCACGCAACGCACCAGCGGATCTGCTCGCTGCCCTCGCCCTCGTCGACGTCTCTGAGCCGTGGCGTAACCAGTGTCGTTCGAACCCACACAATCATCCAGGGCTGCGGGTTGCGCGGCTCGACGGTAAATTCAGGCGCGTGGTAGCTTCCAGCGACAGCGATGAAGATCAGGACTAAGTCAGTAGCACAGAATCTCTTGACAGTTGACCTTCGAGTGTTTTCCTTATGTACATGTAGGGAGCCCTTTAGGCTCCATCGTCGGGGACGGCCCCTTCGATTTGGCGACACTTGTCGTTTCACAAATATCTACCATCCATCTGGTGTGTGACGTTCCCACACACCTTCCCTTCCGCATTTTCCCTCTCGCAGCATCAAACTACTGCGAAGGGTCTCCCTCATCTTCCTCGTGCGACTGCATCACATTAAAGCGATGGCGGTTCGCCCTCTTCCTCTCGAACTCACGCAGCAAGGCGCCGCAGTTCAAGTCGGCTTCATCCACCCACGAAGGCTCCTTGTAGCCCTTCCAGTGTACCAGGAACTCACGGTGCACACGGCCATAACGCGTTCTCCGACTCGATGGCGCATCGGTGATCCGCTCCACCTCGAATTCATCGTCTTTAAGCGCAGTCTCCAAGCTATCTTCCGGCAAGAGCGCCTCGTCAAAGTCGAAGCGATCAGCGTAAGGATCAACAAGTTGTGTCTTCGGTCGGTCGGGGCAGCTCCTGACCAGCTTCAGCATAGACAGGTGTACGATCGGGAAAACATTGTACTCCGATCCGGCGATCTCAAGACGAGCAGCGTGGCTGCCGATCAGTTCAGCGACGCGGAATGGACCGTGCCGCATGTGCCCCAGCTTCTTCGCATAACCGACTTTCACCCGATCGAGATACAGCCATACCTGCGATCCAGCTTCTTTCCTGTGTGGGCGCGCTTCATCGTTGTGGCGATCAGCTCTGCTTCGGATGGCATCGCGAAGGCGTTCGTTCACGTGTTCGCGTGCGCGCTGGTACTGTCTCTGAATGTGATTTCTCCAGCGACAAGCGTCTCGATCACGATGTCCCGTAATGGCGACCGGCAGGGAAGCTTCCAGAGTCGATCGAGGGTCCCAGCCGTGCGCAAGATAGAACGGGGTGTCTCCACGTGTGCGAACGTGTGCCGTGTTAAGCGCGAAAGTGAGTCGCTCGACGAATCCATCCTAGTCTCGTTGTTTGACATCTGCGACGTATATCTTCAAAGAGCGTGTCAGCGTTTGTACCATTCGCTCTACTGGTCCGTTGCTTTACGGTCGATACACCATAGTGGGGCTTTGCTTTTGACCCACGATCCGGTTGAACGCACGGAAGAAATCGGCCATGATACCAGGTTCTCGGTCCTTCGCTGGTGCCGAATCTTCGGAAGTCACACTCCTCGTAGTTTCCCGCGATCGTCTGTGCAGTTCAGGAACTACTGGCTTTCGCGATCACGTAGCCAGTGAACAGGTTTGATCCAGATCAACAGCTCGGTATTTCCTTTGAACGATTTCGGCAACGACGGGATGTGATCCATCGCGATCACCTTGAAAGGGTACGTAGCTTGGATGTTCCCTGGCGATTCACCTTGCACCAGCGGTCGTCCTTTTCCGGTCTCGCAATCGACTTACTCACCAACGTATTTCTGCACGCTCTTGAACAGACCTGGCCAATGGAAGTGTTTCCGGATCCGCTCCTACGTCCTTCCGATTCCCTGGTGTCCCCCCCCTAGGCTGGCATGATAATGGTGCAGAAAATCAGGCTGGAGCGTTTCAGGCACAACTGCACGGACGACGGGATCTCGATCAGCATTCGACTTCGATCCGGTTGGGCAATACAGTAGCAGTCCGCTCTCATCCAAATCATACTCGTTGGTGACCTTGGCGCAGGCCTTTGCATCTTCTGCTGACAAGTTGGCCACATCGCCTCGCAGGTACGCCTTTATGTGTACTATCCACAACGTTTCGTCTAGAGCTTGTATGATCCGCTGAACCCTCATTTGCTGTACAATCGCCTCTTGCAGGGTTTCTGGCTGCACTTGGCGTCGTCAACCAGCTGCGCTGGTGACAGCAGACACGTGGACAGCGGCGTCGTGTTCCTTCGGGTGCAGGATTTTATCCAGGCGATTGATCGTGATCAGGTCCTGCCGATCAGCGTCCGAGGTAACAATCTCTCCTGACTAGCTGTGTTGGTTAACTTGTCTGCGCTTTGATTCCATTCCCGCTTGACGTGTAGGAACTCGTGCTTCGGCCAGACTTGAGTTGGTCCATCGCCTTCTGTCTCAGCAGTTGGAGTTTGTGCGCCTTGCAGTCCATCCCGCCACGCATCTGGCGGACGATCAAGTTCGAATCCCCGCAGATCACGATCCGCCCCGGTCTGATGTCGGGAGAAGATCGAGTCCAAGCAGGAGGCCATGATACTCCGCCTCGTTGACAGTGATCACTGGCGCGAATTTCGACGCCGCAGGAACGGCTGTCCACTCAAGAAGTTTCCAGATCACAGCACTGAACGCGCCGACTTTCCGTTTGACGTTCGCGGATTCATCAAAGGAGACGGAAACAAGTCTTCATCCGGCTCCACCGTTGGTGGCGGTGTGGTGATCAGCTTGCGTGGCTGCTTCCTCGGAGCGATCGCGATCAAGGCATCGTCCATCTCTGATCGAGGTGTGATACTAGCCGCGAGAGCGCCCAAGATCTTGTCCTCGCCTCTGGAGCACTTCACGATCTCTGGCGCCCATCCGGACAGCAATGTAGTCCACTTGCCCAACCGTCCATCAAGTCCCGACAAATTCAACAGCCAATCCAGCGTGGAGTGTCGAGCAAAGACCTTCATGGATCGGCCAACTAGTTGGGTGTAACACACATCCAGCATTCGGAGCAGGGCGAAGACTTCTATGTCGACCCTACTATAATTCAGCTCGTTGGTCTTCAAGGTGCGACTGGTGAAGGTTACTGGTCAGTAGACGCCATTATGTTCCTGCATGAGCGCGGCCGAGATCGCCCACTGGCTCGCGTACAGCACGACCACATGCTCTCGATCAGGATCGAAGTGCCGGAGGATTGGCGTGGCCACGATCTTGGCCTTCAGCAAGGTGAAGGCGGTGATCGCTCTCGCCCACCGATCATCTTCTGGCGACTCGTCGCCCCCGGTCTGATGTACCCCAGGTCTCTCGCTCCGCAGCCGATACTCGTGGAAATCCACCTCGCGCAGCTCGTACAAGATCACGGCGTAGATCGAGAAGTCCTCGATGAACCGACTGTAATAGTTCAAGATCCCAAGTAACGACTGCATGGATCGAAGCGAAGTCGGGAAAGGAGTGCTTCCAGACCCTTCGGGCTCGCCTCAAGACCTTCCGCTGACACTTGGTGTCCCAGGGACGCTACCTTGCTGTAGCCCCAGAAGCTTTTGACCACACTGATTGACAGATTCATCACAGGTATATAGGACCCGCTCGACTTTCTCGCAGAGACCTTCCCAGTCGGAGCTGGTCGCCAAGATATCGTCGATGTGCAATCGTCAGCCGAGGACAGACGGCTTCAGCTCAGGTTCAGGCTCCCCATCTTCAAACACGTCGATCAGCTTGGTCGATTCGTGGTCAGCTCTGATACGAAGATGTCCACACAGCGCGTTGTCGATCAAACGCTGGTAGATCTGTGGGGCGTTCTTCAATCCGAAGGGCATGCGTGTCCACTCGAAAAGTCCAAAGGGGATGAACGCAGAGATCAGCCTGGCTCGTTCCGTCATACGGGCTATCCAGAATCCAACGCCATATCCAGAGAACAGTACCAGAGGACTTTATCCAGATCGTCCAAGAAGTCGTTGATCAGCGGCATGGGGTACACCATCAACTTCGTCAAGCTGTTCACCAACCGATAGTCGATGCAGAGACGGATGTCGACCCCATTCTTCTTGATTATCGCGACGATTGGAGACGCCGAAGGTGGGGTCGAATGCGTGCTGATCCCCGCCGACAGCAGTCCCTTGATCAAGTCTGATAGCTTCTCCCGAAATTGTAGAGCGACACGGCGCACGTGTTGGGCGACAGGGGTTGCGTTACCAGCGTCGATGTCACAGACGGCACCGCGCGCAGCTGGAGGGAGGGCATTTCCTTTTCCAAAGAGAAGGTACCGGCGTTTCCAGATGATCTGCCGCAACTGTTCGATCTGTTCCGGCGTTCTTCCTTCTGCTTCTTCGATCTGGATATCTTCAATCTTGACTTCCTCCGTGGTGGCGCTTACCTCCGGGAGTATGGCCATCAGATTCTCCAGATCTTCGGCGATCAGGCCCTTCCCTTCATGGTAGCAGACTTCGTCATCTTCAGGCGTCCCTCCCACTTCAGTCTCCGGTGCCAATTTCGGATCATCGGTCGCATCGATCGTAGGCCGATCAACGGCGGTCACCGAAGTTCGGTGAATCCTCGTTCTTTAACCATTGGTCAAACGTCAACTCCGGCTCCGGTTCCTGCTGATCTTGCTTCGCGTCGACTGGATCACTCCATTTCACCGCCACAGCGGTTACTTCACGCTTCGGACTGGATTCCTCACGCTTCAATATACCTATCTGAACGTCGTACCTTGGTCGATCCACCAGCGGTCCCATGGACATCGGCTCGGGTTCCGTTTCTTCCTGCTGATCAGTGGTGGCTTCGTACGCATGATTCTGCCACTCAGCATAGCGACGCGATCCAACGGAGATGAGTCCAGGCATCCGCGGTACGAGGTTTTCGGCCAACCACAGTCCCAGTCGTGTAAGCCTCTGCAGCATCAGCTTCTTGTCGCTGATGTTCGTGAACTTTAAGTACTGCGTCCGGCCAAGGCCCTTCACCAAGGTAGGTACCCATCTTTCTCCACGGGCGATCCACAACTTCGCTCTAACGCTCGGGGCTTTCGTATCGGTATCTCTACAGATTCTCCGACTCCCATATGAACGCTGTCGTCGAGCACGCTGTCGTGGCTGCTGCGACCATACGGAGGACGACGACCTGTCAACTGGACCCGCACCTCGTTCGGGGGGCACATAGTCCCGTCGGCCAGATCAAGACGAATACCGGCTGGGATCATGAAATCCACGCCTAGGATCACGTCCTGCCCGACCATGTAGCCAACCCACGCATCGAAGAAGTAAACCAAGAAACCGGCCAGCGTGATCTTGATCGTGGTACGTCCCAGGGTTGCGTACACATTCTCTCCGATCCCGATACAATCTTGTCTCTGACTCTCGTCAATGATGCAGCCAACCTTACGAGCAAAGGCGGTGCTAACGATTGAGACTTCGGCGACGGAATCCAGAAGTAGAGTTGCTCTGGGGTTGTTGATCTTGCCAGTGGCCTTGGCCTGCTTGAACCACTTGCCAGGAGCGCGATACTTCCAATAACCGCGCGACACACCAGGTAAGAGATCCCCACCTGAATTAGATGGTGATATCCTACTAACGCTGGCCTTCCATGCTCCACATCAGGCTGATGATCGTTCCAGTATCCACGTAATTCGCCGTCAGCTAGATCAAGCTCCATCACAACTTCCGATCGGGAGAGCTCATCATTCCGCAAGCTCGCTATCATAGCGGTACGTCTTCCATGGATTCATTGTTGATCGGGGGTTGTCGTCTCACTGACTCTTGCCTTCGGCTGCCTTTCAACGTATGCAAAAAAACAGAACTCAGAACGTTCGGCTCGAACCAGACTCAAACCTGGTTAGTGTGGTGTAGTGGTTCGCGAAGAATTTCGACGCGAGGGGCACTCACACACAGAGGGGCCGGACTGCCAACTGACGGAGGGGGTACTCCGATCGACCGTGGGGTCTGAAGATCTTCTCACCTTGTGTACCCGTTGACCTGGCGGGGTTAACGCTCTTCCTGGGTGACCTGGAAGGGGCCAAGGTGTTGGTTCTTGGCTGAGTTGGAGTGTGGACGGCACTCAGGGGTAATCGGTTGACGACGTGTGGATACTTCTACACACGATCGTCGGTAGACAGGGTAGGTCGAAGCTTGAATAAACTTGATCCACTCTGGGGGGTTGTCCTTCGGGGCTTGTGTTGTTCCAAAGGGGGCCAATGGTTTCCAATGTAAATGCTTGGGCCGCCTACTGTTAGCGGTGGAGTTGAGGGGGGTGGAGAAAGAAGCGTTGACCTGGCCAAGCTTTCCAGGCGTTGTTGCGTGTCTTGTCCTTGAGCGTCTTGGGGTCCTTCGTCAAGGGGGGCCAATATACTTCCCAGCCTTGGAATTCTGTGGAACACCACTTGCGTGCTACAAGGAAAATCTCTCTCTCTTAACCATCTTAAATCTTTCCTATCTGTTCCCTTTCCTCCCATCATCTGCCCATCTCCTTCGCAGCTGACTGGCTACCTTGAACTTCATCCGGTGTACCCATTAATCGGTACATGTCATTCTCGATCGCCGTCGATCCAGAAGTGTGCCTAAAAGATTGCACCATTGTCGATCCAGATTCTCGATCGCGGCGATGTCCCGAAATGATTGCACCAAGGCGATCCACTTTCTCGATCAGGATAATGTATCGAAATGATAGCACCCTCTGTCGATCCACTTCTGGATCGCCAGCCGTGTACCTGAATGATTGCGCCATATCGATCCACTTGACTGGTACCCGAAAGTTGGTACCTGATTCGACTCAGTATCAGATCTGAGCGGTCCAACTCAGGCTCAGTCTCCATCAATCACCTCAGGCTCAGTCTCCATCAATCACCTCAGGCTCAGTCTCCATCAATCAACTCAGGCTCAGTCTCCATCAATCACTTGTCCATCTCCATCAACCAACGGCAACCGACGTTTTGGCTTTCTGGCGCTTCACCACAATCGCCCCCTGTCCGTGGCGACGCTACGCAGTGGCTGAGGCGCGGGCATAAGCGCCTACCCATCCATCTCCGTCTCCCCAACAAATCCCGACGTTGTATATGTTCATCCAGCGTCGTAAGGACCTCTACGTCTCCCGGACGCGGCCTTGAACCTCGTACGTCTTCGTTATTGATCTTCGCCCATATGATTGACGGCCTCTTCACCTGCAGCCCTTGACAGTGCCGGTGGAAACAGGTCCTCCCGTTGTTGTTGAACATCCCTCCACCGTTGATCGCTGTTAAGACGTCGCCTTCGGCGGTCTACGCGGTGTCGCGACTACAATAGGTACATATACCATATTGAAGATCTACAATTAGGCCAATTACCACTATTGTGTGATATTGCACCATTGTAGATCGCGAAATCCCCATTCGAAACCCTCCAGGCTAAGTTCGCGCGGATTCATCCTAGCAGCTATCTGCCAGCGTCATCAACGGTGCGACCTTCCGGAATACAGTCATCCGGATGATGTGCATTCTTGATATCTGCTCCATTCGACCCACAGGTGATCGAAGACGACCGGTGACGATCGCAGCTTCCGTGGATCCCAGATTTTAATCCGTTGTGATGTCACAACCACTCTTGACATTCTTCTCCTGAACTTCCACTTCAGCATTGTCCAATATGCGATCTGTGTAACTCCGATGTTTCCATGGTACGTAACATATCCGATTCTTTTTGCCTCTCGTCTGACTGATGTCTTGATCGTGTAGATGATCGACCAGCTACCGAATCTCGTGTTGATCAACCCTTCCGAAATCCACTCGAAATAATCCAGACGGCGTAGAGCCAACCACAATGTTGTACCTGTTCCGATCGACACGCCTGTTCTTTGATCAGGAATCGTGGAGATCAATAACGCACTTATCCCAGGGGGCGCGTTCGAACTGCTTCGACTTCGGAATTCTCCAGTGACGGCTGTGTGCTACAGACTCTTGGACCGCTGACCCAAAGGACATTCGGGCAGGAGGCACAACTGGTATCTTCCACGTCAACAGCGATAGGATACGGTCACCATATTCTTCAAGAGGTTCGGCACCAGTATAACGAAGTTGCCTAAGCCTCAGATAGCGATGCCCGGGACGTCGATCGGATTTCCGGCCTGGAGCATCAACTTTGGGACGTACAGCACCGCATCGGATCGCCATTGCGACCTCATTAAACCGATCGATGTTCTCTCAGCTTCGGTTAGCTGCCGCAACACTCCATACTGCCTCACAATCCGTTCCACCTGCCGACGAGAACATTCCGGTCTGTAGCTTGTTCGCCTAGACTGTAGCTCCAGCCTGTAGCGGCTTTTAGCAGCGATGGCAGCGATTAGATCGGGTGTCGATTGTCTTGGTCGTTAATCCTTGAGTGTTCTTCCTTGTATATGTAATGGCCTTTGGGCCACATCGTCGGGGACGGCCCCTCCGATATAACGACACTGTTTTTCCACAAATATCAACCACCCATCTGGTATGTGACGTGCCCACATACCTTTCTTTCCACATTTTCCCTCTCGCAGCATCCCAACTACTGCGAAGGGTCTCCCTCGTCTTCCTCATGCCACTGCATCGCATTAAAGCGATTGCGGTTCGCCCTCTTCCTCTCGAACTCTTGCAACAAGGCTCCGCAGTTCAAGTCGGCTTCATCCACCCACGTGGGCTCCTCGTAGCCCTTCCAGTGCACCAGAAACTCGCGGTGCACACGGCCATACCGCGTCCTCCGGCCCGAACGTACGTCGGCGATCCTCACCACCTCGCACTCGCCGTCCTCAAGTGTGGTCTCCCAGCTATCTTCCGGCAAGAAGGCCTCGTCGAAGTCGAAGCGATCGGCCTCCCGATCCACAAGTCGGGTTCTCGGTCGATCGGGACAGTTCCTGGCCAGCTTCAGCTTAGACAGGTATACGATCGGGAAAACATTGTACTCGGATCCGGCGATCTCAAGACGAGCAGCGTGGTTGTCGATCAGCTCAGCGACGCGGAATGGTCCGTGCCACATGTGCGCCAGCTTCTTCCCATAACCAACCTTCACGCGATCAAGGTACAGCCACACCCGTGATCCAGCTTCGATCCGATGTGGCCGTAATTCCTCGCTATGGCGATCGGCTCTGCTTAGGATGGCATCGCAAAGACACTTGTTCACGTGCTCGTGCGCGCGCTGATAATGTTCCTGGATGTGATTCCTCCAGCGACGCGCGTCTCGATCACAATATCCCGTAATGGCGATCGGCAGGGCAGCTTCCAGAGTTGATCGAGGGTCCCAGTCATGTGCAAGATTAAATGGAATGTCTCCGCGTGCGCGATCATGTGCCGTGTTGAGCACGGACTGTATGAACTCGTGCTTGGACCTCAACTTCTGTTGGTCCATCGCTTGCTTCCTCAGCAGCTGCACCTTGGGCACCTTGCAGGTGATCTCACCACGCATCTGGCAGACGGTCGAGTTTGGGTCTTCACAGATCACGGCCCGCCCCCGGTCTGATGTCAAGGGCAGACCTTTGCTCGCAGAAGCATCGATCGACTCTTCCCCTACGTTCTTGGGTTCATGACCACTCCCCGGCTTCGGCTTGAGCTCGGTCAGGCCAGCCCATTTCACCGCAACAGTAGATACACCAGAGTGTGGAACAAGTCCTTCGCGCTTCAGGATGCCTTTCAGTATGTCGGTTTTCGGCTGACCAACGAACGATTCTGTGTCCTTCGTTCTAGGTTCCGCATCTTCCTGCCGCTCAGTGGTGGCCTCGTATGCAAGGTTCTGCCACTCAGCATAGCGACGTGATCCGATCGAGATCAGCCCTGGGATTCTCGGTACGAGATCTCCAGCTAGCCACAGTCCCAATCGCGTGAGTCTCTGCAACACCAGCTTCGAGTCACTGATGTTCGTGATCTTCAAGTACTGCGTCTGACCAAGGCCATTCACCACGGTAGGTACCCACCTTTCGCCACGTAGAATCCACAATTTCTCTCGTCTTAACGTTCGGGGGCTGCGTATAGGAATTTCCACAGATTTGCCGATCCCCACGTGAACGCTTTCGTCGAGGATTACGTCGTGGCTGCTGCGACCATATAGAGGGCGCCGACCCTTCAGCTGTACACATACCTCGTTTGGGAGGCACATATTTCCGTCGGCCAGATCAAGGCGGACCCCGGCTGGAATCATGAAGTCCATTCCTAAGATCGCATCCTGCCCAGTCATGTCGCCAACCCACGCGTCGAAGAAATATACCAAGGAACCAGCCAGTGTGATCTTGATCGTGGTACGTCCCAGGGTTGCGTACACGTTTTCTCCTATCCCAATGCAATCTTGTGTCTTACTTTCGTCTATGATGCAACCAACCTTGTGAGCAAAGGAGGTGCTAACGATAGAGACTTCAGACCCGGAATCCAGAAGCAGTGTCGCCATGGAATTGTTGATCTTCGCGGCGGCCTTGGCTTGTTTGAACCATTTGCCTGGAGAATGATGTTTCCAGTAGCCGCGTGATTCGCCAGGTAGGAGATCCCCATCGGAATTAGATTGGGAAGACATTCTCGCATTGCTGATGGGTGCTGGTCTTCCGGCTTCCGTATCAGGCTGATGATCCTTCCAGTATCCGCGGAGTTCACCATCAGCCAAGTCCAGCTCCATGACGACATCTGATCTGGAGTACTCGTCATACCGCAAGCCAGCGATCGTTGCGGTACGGCTTCCGTGTGTACTATTGATCGGGGTTGTCGGTTCCCTGACCTTCGACTTTGGCTGCCTCTCAACGTGTGCAAAAATGCAGAACTTAGAACACACTGCTTGTGTCAAATTCGAACCTGGCGAGCTGTTTAACATCTTTTCCGCGTTGGGCGGTAGCATTCCGGCGTGTTGCGTCGGGTTGTACCATTGGCGGATCAAGTTGTAAAACTCTTCCATCGGGCATTTACCGGCTTCGTGGATTTCTCCACAGGCGCGACACACGTACAGGCAGTGATCGGCTGGGTGGCCGCGACGACCACACTTCTCGCAGGTCAGGCGCTTCCAGCAGCCAAGATCGGAGTGCCTCGTGGATCCACAGTGCGAGCACGGTGGCGGACGTTCCTCCAGGCGCGATCCATCTTCGCGATCAGTGCGAGCCGGCGACTGGCCTCCTTCCCAACGGCTCGGGCGTTGAGTTTCCGGTTTACGGTGATCAGCTGCAGCGGCCAAGTAGACGTGCGACGGAGCTCGAGCATCTTCCGATCCACTAGAATCCAGATCGGATCCCGACCCAGCGCTGTCATACGAAGCGCGGATTGCGCGAACGGCGCGAGTGGACTTCGAAGGAGCTTGCGGTGGACCACTTGGCGCCTTCTGCCGGAACTTGTTCGATCCAGCGACAGCTTTGCTTTGGCGAACCTTGGCACGCTGACGAGCACGCAGAATTTCGGCAAGGGAGTCCCCGTCGGTGATACGCAGCAGAGTCAGCTGATCGGCCAACTCGCGATCATCCAGAGTCTCGATGAAATGCTCCACATGCTCCCGCTTTGTGGATGCCGATCCAGTCTTGATCTCCAACTTCGCGCGCAGACCCAACACGGTGAGCCTATGAAGATACTCAAGAGGCTTCTCGTCCGATCGCTTCCTCGCGTGGTAATATTGCCTCGCGAGTGATACGCCCAGCCCACAGTACTCGACTCGGAAGTCGCCCAGCAAGTCGTTCCACTTGCTGCGGGTGGTTCTCCCCAACTGTTGGTACCAGTTTCGCGCTGGACCAACTAGGAGGTTGCTGAAGACGATGCACTTCTCGCTGTCGGTCGCTTGATCTCGGGCGAACGCGGACTTCACTTTGCTCAACCAGCTTCTAGCTTTCTCCTCATCGAAATCCTTACCGGAGAATTCCTTCAGCTCGGAGATCGCGGAGATCCTGACTCGGGGAACTGCAGAGGTGCCAGCGGACGACGTGGCATCGGCGGGCGACACAGCGTTGACACGCGGGACTTCGATACCCAAGTCGTCTGGATCGTACTCGTCTGGGTGATCATGATGTGATCCAACCGACTCCATGTCGACGTCTTGGGCACCGATGTTCTTCGGAAGATCGGGTACGCGTGGCGTCAGAGCGACTGCAGCTCCTTGCTCTTTCTGGTAGCGATCCATCGCAGCATTGAAGAACGACTGAAGACTACCAGGGCTGGACGCCACGGTCGACACCGGCGCCAGGGTCGATTCTTTCTTCCTGGCTTCCAACATGGCTGCTCCGGCTGGTCCAAGCGTCATCCTGCTTAGCTCGATCGAGCTATCGGATCCCGCCTCCGACACCCTCGCAGACGTCTTCGCAGACGCGAACGAGGAGTGGGGTGACCCGGACTGGCTTGAGTATGTTGTCGTCAGCCCCTGATCGGCGGTCGAGATGACGGCGCCTACCAACGGTGTGAGCAGCCTTACCAAGTGCTTGGTGGATCCTTCAAGTATGGGAAGGTCAAGTTCGAGCAGTTCCTCGGCGTTGAAGTTCCCGGCCACGATTCCCGCTTCCTTCAGCATGCGCATCAGGGCGCTGATCGCCGCCGCTTGGTCTACCGGCTTGGCAGGCTTGATCACTGGGCCTTGAAGATCGCCGATCAGTTTCGGCTTCATCATCTTCATGACTGGGTCGTCGATCAAGAACGCGCGGAGTTTCTTCCGGTAGAGGACGACACGCAGCTCGTCTTCCGTCCAAGTCTTGGTATCACCACTCTCGTCCGCGTCGGGTGCCTTCAGCTTCATCTTCGCGGGCTTCGACGTCGCCTTCTTCGACTTCTTCGAGGAGGAGTGCGGAGTGGGGGTGGTGGTTTTGGGTGAAGGTCCTTCCGTTTTCACGGATGGATCTTCATCCGGCGGATTACGACTCGCGTCGCGATCCGCGGGGGGCCCCGGAGGGCCCAAGGGAGGAGGGTGAGGTTTTTCTTCGAGGTCCATCGCTGAACCTTCCTCCTTGTCCCCGCCAGAGCTCCTCCCAGGGCTCTGACGTTCGGTGTACTCTTCACTCTTCAGATGCGACGACGGCGATACACCTTCCGTCGACGCGCCGATACTTCCTGGCTCAACCTTGATCTTGGCCTCTTCTTGACTGGACTCACGGTGATATCCAAGGTCACCAGAAGATCCGGGCACGGGCACCATTGTGGTGTAGTGGTTCGCGAAGAATTTCGACGCGAGGGGCACTCACACACAGAGGGGCCGGACTGCCAACTGACGGAGGGGGTACTCCGATCGACCGTGGGGTCTGAAGATCTTCTCACCTTGTGTACCCGTTGACCTGGCGGGGTTAACGCTCTTCCTGGGTGACCTGGAAGGGGCCAAGGTGTTGGTTCTTGGCTGAGTTGGAGTGTGGACGGCACTCAGGGGTAATCGGTTGACGACGTGTGGATACTTCTACACACGATCGTCGGTAGACAGGGTAGGTCGAAGCTTGAATAAACTTGATCCACTCTGGGGGGTTGTCCTTCGGGGCTTGTGTTGTTCCAAAGGGGGCCAATGGTTTCCAATGTAAATGCTTGGGCCGCCTACTGTTAGCGGTGGAGTTGAGGGGGGTGGAGAAAGAAGCGTTGACCTGGCCAAGCTTTCCAGGCGTTGTTGCGTGTCTTGTCCTTGAGCGTCTTGGGGTCCTTCGTCAAGGGGGGCCAATATACTTCCCAGCCTTGGAATTCTGTGGAACACCACTTGCGTGCTACAAGGAAAATCTCTCTCTCTTAACCATCTTAAATCTTTCCTATCTGTTCCCTTTCCTCCCATCATCTGCCCATCTCCTTCGCAGCTGACTGGCTACCTTGAACTTCATCCGGTGTACCCATTAATCGGTACATGTCATTCTCGATCGCCGTCGATCCAGAAGTGTGCCTAAAAGATTGCACCATTGTCGATCCAGATTCTCGATCGCGGCGATGTCCCGAAATGATTGCACCAAGGCGATCCACTTTCTCGATCAGGATAATGTATCGAAATGATAGCACCCTCTGTCGATCCACTTCTGGATCGCCAGCCGTGTACCTGAATGATTGCGCCATATCGATCCACTTGACTGGTACCCGAAAGTTGGTACCTGATTCGACTCAGTATCAGATCTGAGCGGTCCAACTCAGGCTCAGTCTCCATCAATCACCTCAGGCTCAGTCTCCATCAATCACCTCAGGCTCAGTCTCCATCAATCAACTCAGGCTCAGTCTCCATCAATCACTTGTCCATCTCCATCAACCAACGGCAACCGACGTTTTGGCTTTCTGGCGCTTCACCACATTAGCGTCTTAGTTTAACATCTTCTCCGCGCAGGACGGCAGCATTCCGGCGTGTTGCGTCGGGTTGTACCACTGGCGGATCAAGTTGTAAAACTCTTCCATCGGGCTTTTGCCGTCTTCGTGGAGCTTGCCGCAGGCGCGTCACACGTACAGGCAGTGATCAGCAGGGTGACCACGGCGATCACACTTCTCACAGGTCAGGCGTTTCCAGCATCCAAGGTCGGAGTGCCTCGTGGATTCACAGTGCGAGCACGGTGGTTGGCGATCATCCGTACGCTGCCCATCTTCACGATCAGCGCGGGCGGGCGGCTTGCTGTCCTCCCACCGACTCGAGCGTTGATCCTCCTGCGTCCGGTGATCAGCTGCAGCGGCAAGGTAGACCTGCGACGGAGTTCGATCATCTTCCGATCCACTTGAATCCAGTTCGGACCCCGATCCAGCGCTGTCATATGAGGCGCGGATTGCGCGAACGGCGCGGGTGGGCTTTGAAGCAGCTGGCGGTGGACCGCTTAGTGCCTTCTGGCGGAACTTGCTCGACCCGGCGGCGGCTTTGCTCTAGCGGGCACGCTGACGTGCACGAAGAATCTCAGCGAGGGAGTCTCCGTCGGTGATACGCAGCAGAGTCAGCTGATCAGCCAACCCACGATCGTCAAGGGTCTCGATGAAATGCTCGACATGCTCACGCTTCACGGACGCCGGGCCAGTCTTGATCACCAGTTTCACGCGCAGACCCACTACGGTGAGCCTATGAAGATACTCAAGTGGCTTCTCGTCCGATCGCTTCCTCGCGTGGTAGTACTGCTTCGCGAGAGACACGCCCAGCCCACAATATTCGACTCGGAAGTCGCCTAGCAAGGCATTCCATTTGCTACGGGCGGTTCTCCCCAGCTGCTGGTACCAGTTTCGTGCTGGACCAACTAGAAGATTGCTGAAGGCGATGCACATCTCGCTATCGGTCGCTTGATCACGGGCGAACGCAGACCTCACTTTGCTTAGCCAGCTTCTAGCCTTCTCTTCGTCGAAGTCTTTGCCGGAGAGCTTTTTCAGCTCGGAAATCGCAGAAATCCTGACTCGAGGGACTGAAGATGTACCCGCTGACGATGAGGCTTCACTGGACGACACGGCATTGACGCGCGGGACTTCGATACTCAAGTCGTCGGGGTCATACTCGTCCGGATGATCGTTGTGCGATCCAATCGACTCCATGTCGACGCCTTGAGCGCCGTTGTTCTTCGGAAGATCAGGCACACGTGGCGTCAGGGCAACAGCAGCTCCTTGCTCCTTATGGTAACGGTCCATCGCGGAATTGAAGAACGATTGAAGGCTACCCCGGATTCCGCGTACGTTTTGACTTCGTCGTTGCTGTCTGAAACCCGGCGAATCTGCACGTAGGGTAGTCTCCACAGAGCCTCAAACACAACGCCCGTATAGTAGCGTTGCTTAACCAAACTGGGGGCGTCGCTCGATACAGCATGGCGTACTGGAAGTCAGGGTCGTTAGGGAGAGTATTTATTCTTTTGTGTGGGTACGCCTCGAACACGTTCGCAGCCGCTTTTGATCGCCATATCGTGGTACTCGGCAGGTAGTGCTGGCAATGCATCCAGTAGGAGCCACTTGTGCATTTTAGACCAAGCTGTGCCTGAGCCTTCAAATTCTGGATTCTCGTTAATGTCTCGATCTGTTTGTGTGAGTAGTTACTCACGTTCTTTATGACCAACGTCTCCACTGTACCTTGAGCTGCAGTGCCAGATACACCTTGAGACTGACTATGTTGAGAGCCGTCAATAGAAATTGCAGCAGCCGCAGTGTTGCCAATAGAAAGTAACTTTGTACATGCATCTAAAAGCTTGGAAGTGAGAACGTAGAGCGGATCCTGGATCAAAACAGTATTTTTCATAACATTTAGTTTTGGTTTCTTCCTCTCAAAATCTCCATACTCGACAAGAACCCCATACACGCGCAACCCCGGATAAGCGCCTCTCCATTTCAATTATACCAAGTTGCTTTCGATCAAAACCATCGCACACCGCGAACAACAAACTTCTCCTGCTTTTTTCCTGCCTGCTTCCACCGCTTCATACCACTTTCGGTCCGTTTGTTCACCTGCGAGGACCTTCTTCTTCAGTTTCTTGGGGCTCCACCGCTTTTCGCGTTTGGGTTCAACTTAATTGTACCCCACCAGTTTCTCCACGCAAAACGTCCTTGACTGAGTCCATGTCCTCATCATCACTGCTACTTATCCCAAATTATCGTTTCACATCGCCGTTATTGCCTTGTAGTGATGTGTGCTTGTATAACGTAGGTGGACAACCTCTAGCCGTCACTTGAAGAAGGTGAAACCATTCACCTACGAGAAATTTTCAAGCGAAACAAAAGGCGTATCACCATAAATAATACGAACTCGTTCTGACAGATACCGAGAGGCAGTTTGTGGGACCCATTTGGTCGCAAATGAACTGGCGGACATCGCAAACAATGACGAATTTAATGAGAGGCTACGGTTTGTCATAAATCAGTGGCGAAATGTTCGTTAGCGAAAACTGGCGGACAAGAGATTGCCACGGAAGTTATAGAAGTTGCAGACGATGGGGAAACACATAACCACTGCTGCCTCAAATATTGGCTCGTGCACGATGGAGGCATCTTGTGCAAGGTGGTGGCTCATTTCAGGGTAATCCTCTAGTAGAGCATCGAAAGGCTCACGAGCAGAAGCAACTGTGACGTCCTTGTCTTGAAAGCCAACCATCACAGCATTGAACTTCTTCAACGTAGGGAAAATATCCCTGAGAACCTGAAGGTCGACATGGCGGGGGAGTTCAACTTCATGCACTCCGCGAAGCTCGTGTTCAATTGCGAAAAGCGACCGATCATTTGAAATGTACATGACCAACCTGTGCCATTGTTGCGTAGCGTAGTGAGATCTGTCAGCTCTCTCAGTGCAGCTGCTGCCTTGAGGTTCGTAGCTTGAGTACACATAGTACTAATCTGCTCAATGACGCGACTGACATTAGGCCGTGCCTTCACGTATCGTTTAACAGCCAGGTTAAATTTGTGCGCTGCACATCCAAGCAAAAGTACGCCCACCAAGTCAGCCGTCGCCTTGTTAGTTGCGCAATTATCCCCAATGAGGACGGATATATTGGTGAGAGAACGGTTGTATACTTCCAGAACGAACCCCAACAAATCCCGATGCGACTGAGCCGTGTAGGATTTCTCATCTAACGGAGGGGAACCCTAAAGAAGCACCTCCTGCACTTGTCATCTTTCATGTACACCGCGAACACCGTAACGTAATGGGTCGTCTTGTGCTGCCAACCATGGAGCATAATGGCAAAACACTCCGGAATCTCGGTTGCGATCAGATTTTCGACGAGAGGGACAATTTCACCTATGTAGGTTCGGACAGACTTGCTGGAGACATGCTTGGAAGTCTTCAGACCAGCCAGCGCGCGGGTCAGTTCGTTGTCGACTTCAGCAAAGGGCATGTCCCGCATTATGACCCATTTCAGCCACTTGAAAACAACAAGGTCGCGCTCACTCACGAACTGAATGGTTTCAAACCCCAAGTTATTGTTCTGAGTTTTGAGAGCTGCTGAATATTTTTCACGAAACTCCTTGCCCTGTCACGCGTCCAAGTGGTGATACAGGGTCGTGTAACCGGTGTTCAAACGTTGGTTCGACGTTCGGTTGCACTTAAAACACTTGTACACCACAGTGTCGGCCGAGCTTGTTATGCTGAAGTAAAACTTGATCGCCTCGGGCATTTCGCCACGTCGAGCCTTGTTCTTGGATAGTGCCATTGTAGAGAAGACGGTGGTAGACGAGGGAAGTAAAAGGTTTTTGTTGCTTCTGTGACTAAGATGATTTCGGAATGAACCCTCGAGAACACTGCACCCAAACTATTCCGCAGACCGGAAACTATTCCGCGAGGCTCTCCCTTGACTTCAGAGCCGACAAGATTTCGAAGAAAGATCAGCTGCATCAACTTCAATGTTAAGTTGAAGTTAATTAACGCTTCAATATTGCAATTAAAAAACTTAATTGCCGACTGCAATGTACATGTATACTGC